>WOVY01001837.1:1025000-1211200 GCA_013436015.1 Rhipicephalus annulatus | reverse complement strand
TTTTACTTTACTTCTGCACGTAGAGGGGCTGGTCATTCCAATTAGAAAACACTATGCGTCCGTGAAAGCCATGCCAAGCCACAGGCGGCACAGAAGAGTTTCCTAGCTCGAAGTTTTTCTGAGGAAAGACGACACTTCAAATTCGGATTCAAGTTATGTAGGCGAGCATTTTGGAATTCCATCGAGTTCCAGTGCCCGTGTGAGGTCACTTGCAAGCAAACGAAGCCTTGTAGCTGCATCGCGTTTAAATGTGAAGCACTTCTTAGCGAACTTCGGCGGACATTGAGCGTGTCTGTCGGTCTATCTATCTAGCTATCAATCGATCTATCTATCTATCTATGCTATCTACTATAGTATCTATCTATCTATATCTATCTATCTATCTATCTATCTATCTATCTATCTATCTATCTATCTATCTAGCCGCCTACGACATTTAGCTCTCCTGGCCGTTTCGATAATGGTATCAATGCCAAACTTGCTATGGATAACATGACTGTATGAAGAAACATATTTGTCTTCATGACACATATGTAATGAATGTCATGATTTACATTTCATAGTCCTGCAGCTCTTGCAGTGGTTTTGTTCACATGGCATGTTTGCGAAACTGGTATGGTATGACATGATTGCATGCCGAAACCAAGTGACCCCCCTAACATTAAAATCATGATATGCGTGTCATGTAACAACATGACTACATGCCATGCTCATAATTAACTCGCGGCCGTTTCGCTAGCGTCAAATATACCGAATTTGGTATTCCGGCACGTGAGTGGATGACGAAAGTATCTGACTGATGCAAACATGATAATCATGAGATACGTGTCATGTAACAACGTGATTACATGCCATTCTCATGATGTGCTGACGGGCCGTTTCACTAGCTTTACTTATACCATATTTGGTATTACGGGACGTGAATGGATGACGAAGGTACGATACTGGTGCGAACATGATAAACGTGAGATGCGTGTCATGTAACATCATGACTACATGCCCACGCTCATAATGCGCTCGCGCCCGTTTCGCTTGCTGCACGTATGCCGAATTTTGTATTATGTGACGTCAATGGATGACGAAGGTATGTGACTGATTCAAACATGATAATCATGAGATGCGTGTCATGTCAGAGCATCACTACATACCACATGCAAGGCGTCAATACATTTTGACGTGACGCGGTGCGCGTTCTCACCGGCGTTCATTTCGTCGCGTCACGCCGGCGTTGCCATGCCAGGCGCCGGTATTGCAATATACTCGCAGGCGCGCGCCGTGCTGCGTTTGCTTTGACGCATGCACGTTTCAGCGCATTTGGCATCCCTCCTTCACGTCGAGAGGGAGACGCAATGCTGTCTGGGTAACGCATCGGTGCAAAATGCAGCACGGTCGCCATTTCGCGCCGGTTGCCGTCGGGCCGCGCCGGCGGACGCTGGTCGCCACCGGTCGCACCTTTTTAGAACGAGATGGCTGTGTATTGCATACCATTATGTGCAGATCTAGCGGCCCTCACCAGTGCAGTCATTTCTGTACATACCGCAATGAGCTTGTATCCTCTGCTACGCTATGCTGTGTCGTCTCTGACTGCTTGGTGGTGAAGGAGCCTTATATTGGCTACTAACTGTTTATTAGGTCTATAGCAAAAGGCTGACATAGGAAAATTGAAAAGCTGCCTTCGAGTCCAAGAAGAAGGACCTAGGTTCCGAAGGTTTCTTGAACTATAAACTCCAGAGCTGGCAATTACGGTACAGAGTTTTGCAGCTGTCGATGGCATCAAACGCAATATCTTGAATTTAATTGTGATGGACTTTTTTGGAAGAAACAGAGTCATCCGTGTGAGTGTGATGGCACCCGTTGTGCTTCTGGTGAAGGAACAGTAGTGTGACCTGTTTTATAACTAGATGCGATGACTGTTTTCTTTTTTTTAGATGCCAGGAATGGTAAGGAGAGTTTAAGTTGGTGTAGGCACCACAATAGTAAACGGCGGCCGTGCTGCATACGTGAAGTGCGATGGACGCCCCTGCGTAATGCTGAGCTACAGTTGCGCAGAATGCTGAGTGGGCCCTAAAAGTTCTAAGCAAGGCGAGGTGATACGATGAAAACCAAGTGAAAGTTTTAAGTGCATCCTCAAAGCGTCTACACGGATGTATGTTCTGACTGGATAATCATGCGCAATGACGACTGTCGCTGCTGTAGATGCGTATTTCGGTTGGCCAAGGTATATTATCAGGGCTTGGGCTTGAATCGACTGCACGAAGCGCATGTTTGTTCTTCGGATCTCGCAAAGCACGGGTAAGCTGTAGCGGCGTAAAACTGAGGAACATAACAGTGTAAAGGTGAAGCATCGCTTGTATACAGACGCACCCCACGTTTTAGGGCTGAAGCTCCTTAAAATGGCACCCGTTCGTCCCTCGTAGTACGTAACATGTCTTACGCTTTGACCTCCAAGAAGGTGCCGCTGGGAGATTTCTCCTGTGCGTTGTTGAACAATAAAAAATCGCAGTGTTCTCGTTAACTAAAAGCCAAATTTTTCTGTCTCTCATTCCCCATTAGCAGTCATTGGCATGTTCCAGTTGGAAACGATAGCAGAAGTAAATGTTCAAGTGTCAGCTAAAAGCCGACTTCTGCTGTCTCCCATTCCCAGCAGCAGCCATTGTTACCTCCGTGATTAATGTTCAAAACGCCCGTTGATTGATGAAAAAAACCAACGAAAGACGCCAGATGTTTTCTAAAAGCAAAACGAAAAGACGCCAGATGTTTCTAAAGCAAAACGAAAAGACGCCCAGCTGCTTAACGAAAGACGCCAGGTGTTTTTTAAAGCAATGGTTTTATAATCAAAACCATATCGCGATACAGGTTTGCAGTTGACAATGCTCGTTACCTTCGGTGTGTGCTCGTATGGATAAGGATGCCGAAAGTAGGATAAACTTTTTTCTAAACACATATACCATGAACTCGAGGTGGTTAAAGGTGGGAAATAGACCCGAAGCGCAAGCCGTAAGAAAGTGTGCGTGTGCCACCTCTCGTTTAGTCCTTAAAATCTCCGCTGTATGGCGGTGCTTCTATATGGGGAATATATGATGAAAAGATCTTGGATGGTGGTACTTGAAGCGTTCAATAGATGGACGAACGGACAAACAGACATATGCATGGATGGACGCATGAACGGATGCAGGGGTGGATGCATGGAAGAACCCAGAGCGGACGCACGAACAGACGTACGAACAGACGCATGCACGGACGGGCGGATGGACGCATGGACGGTCACACAGACGGACGCATGCACGGACGGTAGCAAGAACGAATGGACGGACGAATGGTTCGCCCCACTCTCCATTATTCACTCCGTGGATATGCTGGCAATTTTTTTTTCAGCAAGAAAGCTCAAGTACGTGGGTGATCATGGTGAGTTTAGTTTTCATGTACGTGATGTGAGGATACCACAAGAGATCGCAATCATTTGACTCCGAGGAATCGGTAGATCTTCACGTTGATTGTGCTTCAGTTGATTTTTATGACTTACGGGCCCATCACCTAAAGTGTGAATGCAATAAGCGAGCACTTCTCTAATGACAGCTCTAGTACCCGTCCTTCAAGGTACTCTGTAACCAGTGTAGACACTCTCTGAAGACTGGCACACACATGGAGGCGTGTTACGCCTGACACCCAGTTGCAGATGTCATCTGCATATATTGATAGATGGACTGATCGTAGGAGTGCGTCAACCAGGCTGAGCATCGCTACGTTGAAAAGTGTAGGGCTAAGAACACCACTTAGAGACAAACTGCCACAGATGCAAGGATGCGTTGTTGGGCCATTCTCAGACCGTACAAAGACGGTTCTGCCCTTCAAATAGGTGCCAACTCATTAGTAAACCCGACCCCCTAATCCAATATTTCCAACACATCAAGGATTGCTTCATGCGGTACATTATCGTATGCGCCTTTCACGTCCAAAAAGATTGCCCGCAGCTTCCCTCGGGGGAACACTGAGGAGGATGCGGAGCATATAATTGGTTAACGGGGTGTTAAAGTGCGACTTACTTGGGTCGATGGCTAAATTGGCTAACGTGGTTGTGAAATGGGGGTGTTAAATTGCGACTTAGTTGATTGATATGTGGGGTTTAACGTCCCAAAACCACTATATGATTATGAGAGACGCCGTAGTGGAGGGCTCCGGAAATTTAAACCACCTGGGGTGCGACTTAGTTGAGTCCATGGCTAAATTGGTTAACGTGGTTGTAGGAGGGGGTGTTAAATGAGTGAACACGTACACACGTATGCGAAAGGGCGGCGCTGGTCGAAGGGACGTCGATCATTGTGTTTGTGGATTCGTTGGAATTCATTTCACCGCGACCTTGGACGTCGACGCGCCGTACAAACCAACCGACGAGCGGCAACTGAGCGAGCGAGCGCCGACCTTGAGTATATATACAGCGCGACGGCGCATGCACTGTCAGCTTTTGAATGTTCTCGAAGCGCGACGGCGCATGCGCGTCCCCTGGAGAATCAGGAGAATTGTAGAATGTTCTCGAAGGGGAGAAGCGCGCGCGGCACAGATGGTGGGTGACGGTGCATGCGCGCGTCAGCTGTCGAATGTTCGAGAAGGGGAAGAAGCGCAACGGCGCATGCGCGCGCTTCAGCTGCCGATGTTCTCGAAGCGCGACGGCGCATGCGCGCGCGTCAGCTGCCGATGTTCTCGAAGCGTGACGGCGCATGCCACGCTACATTATACAGCTAGCGAATGTTCGTGAAGAGGAGAAGCGCACGCGGTGTGTGGAGGATAAGGGTGCACAGATGGTGGAGGAGTGAAGCGCGCGCGGTGTGTAGAGGAGGAAGGGATGCACAGATGGTGGAAGAAGGAGGAGGAAGCTTGCGGACGGCGCCGCACTACAAGCCTCGAGTATTAGATGCTCCGCATCTAAAACAGCGCCACAAATAATCATTCCAGGCTTTTTTGATGTTGCAAAGACTAAGCCAATAACGTTGTCAATAGCGGACAACCCTGCTAGAAAACCCAACATAACATCAAGGTATATTTCGTGGTGCTACAGGTACTACTCTAGGTGAATCAAAATCATTATGTCTATCATTTACCCGAAACAGCTGGCAACTGCAATGTGGTGATTAGAGGTCAACTTCAGAGGAGATTTATCTGGCTCAATAACAGGGACTAGGCGGCTGGATTTCCACGAAGACGGGACCGATCCACGAGTCGTTGTGCACGGATATAAGAGGCCATCGAGCTGCTTCACATAGGTAGAAAAGAGCCACGTACGGGATTTCATCATAGACCAGGGGATGAACATCGTTTGCATGCTATCAAGGACACCTAAAGCTCCTCTGGAGAGAAAATGGTGTCCATTCTTGTATTTCTGGAGACTGTTGAGTTTTTCTAGATGACACGTAGTGGACGCGGACGCCTGACCGGACACTTTAATGCAGAAATCTTGTGCCACTTCATTTTCGGTGTGCTTTTGGTGAAGAGACAAACAATTAAAGGGGCGATGTTGATGCGGCAATGTTCGTAGACCAACGAACCTTTCTCCATGTTTGCCATGAATGCTTTTGTGGACCCAGCTATTTACACATATTTTCACCTAAGAGACCAAAGTGAGTTGATTCAACGCCAACTTTTCTTTCTGCAGACGCCTTGCTTACCTCAAGTCGTAATTGGACTTAGTACGCCTATGTATTCGTTTAGCACGATGACGGATCACTCTGAGCCGTTTCAATGCTGCGTCATACTCACAATATCTTCAAGTAGGTTCAAAAGGATAAGCCGCTTTTTGAGCAGCACCATTAATATATCCTCGAGGGTGTCAAGAGGAGGTGCTTCATTTTCCTAACACCTCTCTTCCGTCAGTGACCTGAAATTTGAGCAGTCAGTGCGAGTCGAATGCGAGTCAATGCGAGCAGTCGGCGCTCGTCTTGTGTCTTTCCATTTCTTTGTCTTCGTGTTTCGCACTGTTTACCTCTTACAACGAAGCGTTACCAACTTGCCGAAATGCCGAAATGCGCAGCATTATTGAGTCGCTGAGAGCCGAAATGGCTGAGCTTAGACGTGTCAGTACATCTCAAGCTACTCTGGCATCTGCTTCTCCGTGTGTAGGTTCTCCCTCTCCTCAACCCATAGAGGTTCCCATGGTCGTGGAAGCGGGCCCCTCGGGTAACCCAGCCAAGCGTAAGGCTGCGACTTCAGCCGAGAATGTGCAGGCTAAAGCTAAATCTGAAATTAAGGAGACTCTAAATTCAATTTGCCTTGAGATTCACAAACTTAATGAGCGTTTCTCGGCGGTCGATCAACGTCTCACAGTTATGGATCAGAAAATAGATATTCAACATGCCAGAATTCAATGTGTGGAGAATCAATTACAGAACGCCGGCCTTATGGTGCAGAGCCCCAATATCAGGGGAGCAGCTAGGATTCACCCGGATTTCTTTCCAGAGGGAACGCCTTTATCGGCGCCCATTCCCATGAGTATCCCCAGTTCGAATAGTACAGCTGCTTCTGTACAGAACCTGACGGCAGGGTCAGGGAGCACCTCCAATGATCAAGATGGCCTCGCACGCTGAATTTCGTATATGGCAATGGAACTGCAGGGGGATCCTTAGCAAAAGGGGCACCCTGCAGCAATTTGTCCGCTCTCACAGCGAGAAGCCGCAAGTGATCCTACTGCAGGAGACGCTGTCTGATAGTGTAACCCTCCCGGGGTACAAGGCACATGCAGTTAAAGGGGAAGGCAGAGGGATTGCCACGTTAGTCAGCAACAAGTTCACCTTTGTGACACATGATCTAGGGGTAAGACCTAATAAAACGGAGCTCTCCTTAGTTGAGGTCATTCCGAGTTCTTCCAACCTTTCCAGCATTTTTATACTGAACATATATAGTAGCCCTAGTGATCATAGGCAGCGTTTTAGGACGATCATAGCTAAGGCAACCAGATTGGCTGGGCTCTCTCCTCTGGTTGTGGCGGGGGATTTTAACTCGCCTTTCCGGGCGTGGAACTACCCGTATGATTCAGCTAAAGGCAGGAGCTTGTGGCAGGAGACGGGAGATGCGGATCTCTCGTTAATTACGGACCCGATGTTTCCTACTAGGCGCGGCACATCCACCACCAGGGACTCCACCCCGGACCTAGCTTTCGTGAAAAATGCTGGCTCGGTAGGTTGGGAAAATCTTCTGACGGATTTAGGAAGTGATCATTATATTACAGTTACTAAATTACAGATGGAGGCAAAATCTAAAAGAAAGTTTACTTACGTGGATTGGGATAAATTTCGGGAGTCACGCAGCGCTCGAGCGGAACAAGGGGAAATCCCGGACTCTCTGGGGCAATGGACAGAGATGCTGCTGCAGGACGTTAGGGCGGTTACCAGAACCATTGAGACAGAGGTACAGACAGACAAAATGGACAGTCGGCTTGCGCATTTACTGGAGGCAAAGCAGTCGCTATTGGCCAGATGGAAGGGTCAGAGACTTAATCGTAGGCTTCGGAAAAAGATAGCAGAGTTAAATACACAAATTGACGAACATTGCAAAAACTTGTCGAGGCAGCAGTGGGATGAAATTTGTAATTCAGTCGATGGACAAATGCGAACCAGAGGTAAATGGAATCTTTTAAAACACTTGCTTGACGAGTCGGGCACTAAATCTAATCAGAGGGGGGTCCTTGCTAGAATACATCATCTTGCTCAAAAATCCTCCTCGGGCGCGGAGCTATTGGGGCAGCTTGCTGAGAAGTATCTACCGCTAGCAGTTGATTCCATGCAAGCCTATCCGGGGTATATGGGAACACCTTGTGCCCATTTGGATGAACCCTTCACCATCAGCGATGTGCGACGTGCCCTGCACGAACTCAATGGCCGATCGGCACCGGGTCCAGATAGGGTCACCAACAAAGCGCTTCGGAATTTGGAAGATGACTCTGTTGAATTTCTTACTGATGAGATTAATAGGATTTGGAAGGGAGGTGACATCCCGGAACAATGGAAGTTGGCCAAGGTGATCCTCATTCCCAAGCCCGGTAAAGCACCAAGTTTGGACAATCTGCGCCCCATCTCTCTCACGTCATGCGTGGGAAAGGTGGTGGAACACGTTGTCCAGAACCGAATCGCGGACTACATAGAGCACAATGATCTCTTCCCTCACTACCTTATTGGCTTTAGGCCAGGCCTCTGTACGCAGGATGCTATGAAACTCATTAAGTGTCAAATTTTAGATAATCATACCAGAGACACCAGGGCGATCCTAGGCTTGGATATAAAAAAAGCGTTTGATAATGTCCGCCATGATTCTATTTTAGATGCGATCTCAAGTCTCAACCTAGGTTCCTCATTTCATGCGTTTGTCAGATCCTTCCTGTGTGGTCGAAAAGCCATACTTAAAGTTGGAGATCTAGAATCGGATGTGCAAGCGCTGGGAAATAGGGGCACCCCGCAGGGATCTGTTCTATCACCCTTACTTTTTAACATCGTCATGGCTGGTCTCTCGAGGCAGCTTTCTGGAATTTCAGATGTTGGTCATACAATTTATGCCGATGATATCACCATTTGGTGTAGAGGAGGAAGTGATGGCACTGTAGAGGCGGCCCTGCAAGAGGCCATCGACACTACCGAGAGTTTTCTGGAAGACACAGGCCTTTCTTGCTCTCCGGAAAAGTCTGAGCTTCTCCTCTATAAACCGGTCAGGAGGGGCCGTCGACCGCGAGGCTGGGTGCCGCCCCTAGAGAATGACATCCACTTACGTACCAAAAGTGGACGATCAATCCCCAAAGTCGCTTCCATTCGGATCTTAGGTATGACGCTAGAAGCAACGGGCACCAACACCATCACGATTAAAAGGTTGGAAAAAAAGACAGACAGTGTTATTAGGCTCATAAGACGGGTGGCTAACCGAAGGACAGGACTATCAGAGGACAACTTGGTCAGGCTTATACATGCTTTTCTGCTGTGTCATTTTGCATATGTGGCGGCAATGCATGTCTGGAAGAGAATGGAAAGGGACAAGCTTAATGCAATGATCAGGAGAGCTGTAAAGAATGCCCTTGGGCTCCCCAACTACACCCACACCAATCGTCTCCTGCAGTTGGGAATTCATAATACATTGGAGGAAATTGCGGAAGCACAAGAAAGAACACAGGTAATTAGGCTGTCTGGCTCAAAAGCGGGGAGGATGATTCTCGCAGAAATGGGTATTCCACCAGCTCAGATTGAGGCTCTGTACCAAGGGTTGACGAGGGATCAGAAAGAAAACATCATTGTCTCGCCTGCCCCGCGGAACATGCATCCACAACGTAATGTTGGAAGGAGGAGAGCGCGCGCTCGGGCCCTTCTTCGCCAAGTTGCGGATCTTGACGGGGGTGCCTGTTTCGTAGACGCGGCGCAATATGATGGCCAGAGAGACCGATTCACGGTAGTGGCAATCAACCACAAAGGAATTACAATTAATGCGGCGTCGGTATGCGCCAGAACTGCCAATGCAGCTGAGCAGGTTGCCATCGCCTTGGCTCTTTTAGATCAGCGTAATGAACACATATTTAGCGATTCTAGAGCTGCCATTCGTGCCTTCAGTGTTGGAGCTGTGTGCAAAGAGGCCAAAAACATACTCGGTGATAAGTTGCTTACAACCCATACCATTACATGGTTCCCAGCTCATATGGGAAACATGGACGGAGGGATCATAAATCTCAATGAGTTGGCCCACTCCAGGGCGCGAGGGTTAGCTGTCCGCGGCCATGGAGGACCTTTGGGTCGAACTGGAGATTTCGTAAACAGGGATCCGCCAACTACATATAATGAAATAACCCAACATTTCGCTATGGATAGGAGAATCTTTCCACCTCCACATGCGAAGCTAAATAGAGCGCAGGCGCTTACATTGCGATTACTTCAAACAGAAACGTACCCTAACCCTGCCTTTCTTCACAAGCTTTATCCTGATGTTTATTTAACCAACTCGTGTACAAAATGTGGCGGTTTAGCCACCTTACACCACATGCTCTGGGAGTGCCCTTCGGTACGTGGCACCGATACAGCATCGTCCAGAAAGTGGGACTCCGCTCTCCGGAGTCCAGACATAACATCGCAACTTTGGGCTGTCCAGAGGGCCCACGATGCGGCGCTAGGGCTCGGCCTTACTGTCCCATCGTGGGAGCGGCCCGCCGTGTGCTAGGGCGCACGCCTTCGGACTTGTCAATAAAGTTTTTCCAAACCAAACCAACCAACTTGCCCAGTTCTCAATACTACACGAATCGTTGCAGTTTTGTGTTTTGCTCAGGCCCTTCATCTTTAAATACCACTTCAATGAGTTTCATAATCTGCGAACCACTGGACCTTCCAACTTAGGCTTCGTGACACAAATGTGAAGCCGAGGCAGCTGCTATATGTTGTCTCAGTAGAAACGTAAGACTGCCGTCGTTTACACAAAGCAGCTCTTGCTCCATAGCAAAGCAGATGACTTGGCTTCCACGAAGGTCTTTCTTCTGACTTCCCCATACCGGGGGGCGAGCGTTGAAGTCTCCGGGGATCTTGCATGGTACAGGTGGGGCTGCAAACGGTTCACTTGTCCATGCAGTGTCGAAACGGCTTGAAGGTGATATATATGCGCCCACTAGCATGAAAGTGAGGTACCTACGTTTTACTGTCCGGTAGACTTACTGGTTGTTATCACCGGGTGTTACAGAATGCTAGAATAGGTAAGATCGCACCGGAAATAAACGACGACTTTACTCTGTTCGTTGCTGGTACCAGAATAGAAGGCTTCGTACTTTGATAGACGTGTTGTATTGTGAAGTCGTGGCTCATAAATAAAACTATGGGAAATTGGTTCTTATACACATATGGTCGAATATCGAATATGTGGGGGCTTGAGGCTTCGGACATTTTAATGAAAAAGCTATGCTTTTTTAACTTCTTTACGAAAGGCTTGCAGATTGATTGATTGATTGATTGATTTGTGGGGTTTAACGTCCCAAAACCACAAAGGCTTGCAGAGCAGGAGCTATGGTTCTTTTCGACACTTGACAGCACCGGGTCGAGTACATCCAATAATCGAAGATCACTGCTGACAGCCGTAATTTTAATGCTTGTGAGGAGCACATGAATCGTATTCATGAGTGCCTTTACCATGGCTACGACTTCCTTGCCCAGCATACCAGTCTGAACGACGTATTATGGAAGCCAAGCTCTGTCAGCTGGATTCACGGCCGTATACAGAAGAGAAGATCCTGGGACTTAGGCCGATAGTTTCCCATACGTGCAAAGCCATGAAAGCCCTCTTGTACTTCTTAAGGACCACCAGACTTCACGACTGCTTGTGAAAGAACAGTGTGAGACCGTGCCATGTAGTCTCGAGCTGACTATTCATCGTTCTCATTCTTACTCCTCTTCTTTTCTATTTCTTTCCTTTCTATTACTCCCCATTTTCCCCACCCCAAGTGTAGGGTAGCCAACCTAGCCAAGCTTTGTTAACTTCTCTGCCTTTCTTCTCTATTTATATATCTCTATCTCTTTCCTTATGTCGACTATTCCTGCAATCTAGTTCCTCAGTAATTGTGGACGAGTGATGCGGTGGGCATCTAAACAAGGCGGCAATGGGCAACACAAGCTGATAAAATCGCCTACGCTGCAGCTCATTCCAGCTGGATGAATAACGAGCCGTAGTTCATGCGAAGAGGTGAAGTGTAGGGTAAGGCGTGTTATGTATTTCATAGTTCTCTCTGTTTGTATTCGTGGGTATGTGGGTTGGTGCGGCGCTGAAGGCTAGTGGCCTGGAAAGCACTATAGGCCAGGTCAGCTCGGGCTGTATATACGAGTAAGCACGCAAACGCATTTTGAGCAACGAGACGCTGCGGACGCCAGCTGCTGTCGACGCGCCGTGTTCCCTGTCGATGGCAGAATCGATGACCGCTTTCTGCCCTGGCACACAGAACTCTCACGTGCACGAAAAAGCGAAGAGCCGAACGAGGTAGATGGAGGAGAACATAGAACTTGCCACTGCACCACCTTTCTTACAACGCCAAGCGCGTTTACCGACTTTTATTTGCTGCTCAGTAGTGGTGTAGCGACAAGGTCACCAAGGCAGCAGGCAGGAGTTTTTGTACCTCTGTGCTTGTAAATGTGTGAGCGTGGACGTTCTTTTGTCCACTTCGTATTAGTACGGATCATTAACGGCGGTTTTCAGGTGCATGTCTACACCACCGTTGCGCTGTTGTCAAGCTGAACAATACAGTAGAACGAGCATTAGTTAGAAATTGAACTCTCCGGAAAGCGAACTTGTGGGCAGCAAAGGTAAACTGGCAGCTAGAAGCATCAGCTCAATGAGAAAAACGGAGTGAAATCATGATCGTTCTATATAATTAAAACTTATAAGTATCAAGCAAATCGTACAACCCAGTGGAAAACTTTCCTCGGCTACTGCAGGCCTTGAACCTAACATTGTTTTACAAATTAAACAAAATATCGAGGGGAGCGTGGTTGGACATGTACACTTTGCTGACTGGCTGGAAGTTGGAGCATGGTGTTTCTGAACGCAGGCATGACGTGGTGAAAACCTTTCATATGTTGTTCACTGGGAACAGGTCGATGTCGGCTATTGATTTATTGATACACCTTGCTTGGTAACTGATATACTACTGTGGTTTCTTAATGTAAAAGAATTGTTTAAAATTGTTCAATAACTAAGAATTGATCATTTTTTATGGCTAAAATATGTGTCTGTTTTTTTTGTTCTTTATTTTTATTGGTCTTTATTTTTCTGTGTTTGTATGATTCGGAGCCTCATGCAGATGCAAACCAGCTCAGACATGGAAGAGTTTGCCAGCGGCAACAACGCAAGCTTTTTTGAGCGTACTTGAAGTCACTGATAAATAGTGTTTCAATCCAGCTTAAACTGTGCTTTTACTGAATTCACACAATATTTTTATCCGCCCACCACGGTGAATCAGCTGCTGACGTACTGCGTGCGTAACTCGAGCACGCGGGCTCGACTTGTTACCACGGCGGTCACGCTTCATCTAGGGTGAATAGAAAACAAAACTACACTCTAACTTATACACACATTAAAAAAGCTATAACTGGTTCTCAAAATTATTCTTTCCTTCTGCGTTACAGTTTGTTTCATAATCATACCGTGCCATTGCAGGCAAATTTTCAACATTTGTGTATTTTAGACCTTGTAAGAACTCCTAATTACAAGGTTAGGCATGCACGTGCTAAACGTCCCGTGCTCGTTTCTCTTTTATATTTAGATAGCAAAATGTGTTGCACTTTCTTTTGTTATCACGCTGGGTTTTGTCGTGGTTGTTGTTGTTTTTTCAGTTTCTCTGTATGCAATTTCTGCGATTAAAAACCAGTTGAAGTTAAGCGCCAGTATTGTGCGGTTCTCTTATTTTTCGTCTACGTTTCTTGCGCTATGCCCAAAATAAATCTTCGACTTGCAGTTTTGTTTCCTAGGCGCAATTTATCAATCCCTATGCCGGATTCACCTAAGCATGGGAAGGTATAAAGCCACACGATCCATCAATGTTCAACTGATTATGTCGACGTAAAAATGGCAGATTAAATGATTGTACACTAAGCCTTTAACGATCGCACAAGTTCGTTCATTCAATATTGCCGAACTGATGTTTCATCTCTGATATAGAAGCAAAACCTGGATGCGTGAGCTTCATCTATCAATATACCTTTGCCGCGTGTTGTTGAGGCAAATGATGACAACGGTCATGGCATTGAGAAAGTACAACCGTATTCGAAAAAAACACCGATTAACAAACACCGAAACAAGCCCTGCGTAATTGATCAGTCCGGTGGGCTTGTATTTTGAAACACGGCTGATGAAGTTACTGAAACGCAGCCAGTGGTCACAATGTTTTCGCATTGATTGCTCCGAACTTGGACTGTATTCGGCAGTAATTTTCCCATGGCGCATTTGCAGCACGCCGGGCGCCACGGGTATGACGCGATAGCGTTAAAAAACTTATTTTGAAAAAATCCTGTCTTCGGCGTCGTCGGTTGCAAGCGAAACATCATCTTAGGCGTGAAGAAAAATCAAGAATGATCAATTATGATAAATAATTAAAAAAGGCATAATCCACCTGGTATATGCCTTGTATATAATAATAATAATAATAATAATAATAAGCACAAATGAGAAAGGTTGATATATATATATATATATATATATATATATTGTAGTGACAAATACGGGCTCTAAGAACGACAAAGAAGACGTTTGTTGTGGCGGAGGCTCGTGCTGCTGCAGCTGCTGCTGAAACCGCTGGTTGCTGTCTCGGTGCTGTTAGGCCCAATAAACGGTTGCTCTACCCCGGCGTGCGTCTAGCACTATTCTTACATTTGGTGGAGAGTGCTGGTTGTCTCAAACTGGAACTCCGTTCCCGGACTCTACCTCAGCCCCTCACCTCGTCAATGCCTGACAACATCACCCAGCCCCCTGGAGTGATAATCCCATCTGTCACCTGTTCCAGAATGCCACGACAGCGAGATCCAGTGATTTTCAACGCGACCGACGACCAAGACGCCGAAGACTGGCTGTCGCAGTATGAAGCGCAAGCGCCCACAATAACTGGGATGACACAGACAAGCTCGCTTACCTCAATTTCTATCTCGCGGGTGTGGCAGAACTGTGGTTTAACAACCACAAAGCGGAAATACCCTCTTGGCTTACCTTCAAGACGCGCTTCGCAGAAGTCTTTGGCCGACCCGCTGTTCACAAGCTCCGCGCCGAACAGCGCCTGCGCTGCCGCGTACAGCGCTCAGGCGAGACCTTTACCTCGTATATTGAGGATGTTTTGGACCTCTGCCATCGTATCGATTCATAAATGTCTGACACTGACAAAATACGGCACACCATGAAAGGTATCGAGGACGATGCCTTTCACATGCTCGTTGCGAAAAACCCGCAAACCGTCGCCCAGCTTATTCAGCACTGTCAGAGTTTCGACGAGCTGCGGAGAGAGCGGATTTCTACTCGACGTCCAAACCTCGACACGACCTCTACATCTGGGTTAACCATCGGCGCCGTTTCCTCCGAACAAACCACGTTAGTGCAGCAAATCCAGCAGTTTGTCCGAAAAGAAGTTTAGCGTCAATTGTCTGTTGTGTCGTACGTCCCGACCAGTGAGCACATGCTGACCCCAACGCTCCGCAAGGCAATCGAAGAGCAAGTTTCTGACGCCCTGTCTCCCACATACGATCCTCCGCCTATCTCTGCCCCTCTCACTTACGCTGAGGCCGCCAGATGATCGCCGCCGTCGCTATACCAACCGTCACGGATCTTGCTTGACAGCCCCGTCCCCTCAACGCAGCAAGTCCTCCTACCCGTCGCCACCCACCTCCTGTTCACCACCCCACACCACCATCAACAAACTCTTGACGCACTCCAAACAATAGGCCAATTTGCTATTTCTGCCAGCTTCCTGGTCATGTAGCCCGCTACTGCCGTCGTCGGGGTTACATCCCAACTGCTGGTGAGGCGACTTACGACTCCTACCGTCCAGAGCCACCACAGCCGTCTTCGTTCCACCCCACGTCGTATCAATCTCAATCGCCGCCACATCGCCGCGGCTTCGACAGGAATCGGTCGCCCTCACCACGGCGCCGCTCTATTTCTCCGATGCTTCCTCGATCACCACCCGCCCAAACGGAAAACTGACCATCGCAGTTCCCGAGGCAAGAGCTGTGCATATATCGAAACCTTTAAGGCCTCCGTTTTTACCCGCTAATGAAATAACTGTGCATATTGATGGTGTACCTGCGAAAGCGCTCGTTGATACTGGTGCTGCCGTGTCTGTGTTAAGTGGTGAACTGTGCCGCAAGTTGAAGAAGCTTACGCTGCCACTTTCCGATGTCTCTCTCCGCACGGCCACTGCGCATCACATCCAACCTTCTGCGGCGTGCACAGCTCGACTGGTCATCCAAAATATTTTGTATGTAGTCGAATTCGTTGTGTTTTCCCCATGTTCACACGATATCATCTTAGGCTGGGACTTCCTATGCGCTCATCATGCCGTCGTTCACTGTGCGCGTGCCGAACTAGTGTTGTCGACGATGTGTGAACTGCCCCTGTGTGAAGCGCCGACGTCTGAAGGATCTTCTTTCAAGCCGCTATCTTCCCGAGTCACCGTAGCCGCGGACACTCACATCCCTCCTCTATCCTGTGTTCATGTGCCACTCTTCTCCGATGACGCACCCTCTGTCACCGCCCTCTTTATCCCCTCCGACACCTTCGGCTCTCGCAAGCCGGTTCTCCCGGTTCGCAGTTGTCACCGTAAAAAACTCACGTGGCTCCATTTATATAACGAACTCGCTTCCTTCCCCGGCCATATTATTCCGTGGCGAACTCCTCGGTCACCTTGAGGAAATCGATTCTGTTTCATCCAGTCACCTACCTGATGACTTGTCATCATCTCACTTAAACACCATTACCTCTGATACCACCCCCACTTCATCTCCGGAGGTTTTTTCCCCATCCATTGACCCTAAACTTCCCGTTGCTCAGCGCACCCAACTCCTGGCTTTACTCGATCGCTTCAAGATGACATTTGACCATAGCCAACCTTCTTTGGGTCGCACGTCTGCCATCGTTCACCAAATCGACACTGGTAGCCATGCACCTTTGCGCCGGCGCCCATATCAAGTTTCTCACGCTGAACGCCGAGCCATTGATGATCAGGTGAACGATATGCTTCGACGTGATGTGATAAAACCTTCAAACAGCCCTTGGGCCTCTCCGGCTGTACTGGTGAAAAAAAGGACGGTGGCATGAGATTTTGCGTTGATTACAGTCGTTCTAACAAGATCACCAGAAAAGATGTTTATCCGCTGCCCAGAATCGATGACGCCCTCGATTGCCTGCAAGGAGCAGAGTCATTTTCTTCTTTAGATCTTCGATCCGGCTACTGGCAGGTCCCTATGAATGAAGCCGACCGGTCCAAGACTGCGTTTGTAACGCCTGACGGATTGTACGAGTTTAACGTCATGCTATTCGGCCTCTGTAATGCGCCTGCCACCTTTGAGTGTCTCATGGACAATATCTTAGAGGCTTCAAATGGAACACACGCCTGTGCTGTTTGGATGACGTCGTCGTTTTTTCGAAGGACTTCAACTCCCACCTCAGCCGTCTAGCAAGCGTCCTGACTTGTCTTTCGAACGCTGGACTGCAGCTGAATTTGAAGAAATGCCACTTCGCTGCCCGCCAGCTTACCATCTTAGGGCATGTTGTTAGCAAGCATGGTGTCCATCCTGATCCAGCCAAGCTTCGCGCTGTCGCCGACTTTCGCAGGCCGGCTACACTAAAAGAACTCTGCATCTTCATCGGGCTCTGCTCATATTTTTGCCGTTTTGTGTGCAATTTCGCCACCATATTCGCACCCCTGACGCAGCTACTTGCCGACAACCACGACCTCTCGGCGTGGTCTCCAGCATGCGACGAAGCATTCACGTCTTTCACCCGCACTAAAGCGGAAAAGAACTATTCAGTCACCGAGAAATAATGCCTTGCCATTGTTTGGGCGATCACAAAATTCCGACCTTACGTATATGGCCACCCATTTGACGTCGTGACTGATCACCACGCGTTGTGTTGGTTGTCGTCATTAAAAGACCCATCTGGTCACCTAGCTCACTGGGCACTACGTTTCCAAGATTACGATATTCGTGTAACTTATCGGTCAGGCCGCAAGCTATCGGACGCCGACGCTCTTTCTCGCTCGCCACATTCCCACGATTATGTTGCAGCGTCTGTTTCCAGCTGCGAATGTTCTTCACTTGAACAGGCCGGCATGTCCGCTGAGCAGCGCCAGGATCCATGGATAGCGTCTCTCTTAGAGAACTTGTCTCAGATGTCTCCACGTACCGACAACCGTTTACTTCGACGAACTGCTCGCCATTTTACTATCCGTGATGGTCTTCTGTACCGGCAAAACTACCTATCTGATGGCCGCAAATGGTTGCTGGTAATACCTCGCCACCTACGTTCTGACGTCTGTGCCTCCTTTTACTTGGATCCGCAATGCGCCCACGCAGGTGTAGTGAAGACGTATGCTCGCCTACGAATTCGATATTACTGGCGCGGAATGTACCGCTTTGTTAGGCAGTACGTCCGTTCATGTTCCTTGTGCCAACGCCAAAAGAGCTCCCCTCGCGCAACTACACGGCCACTCCAGCCACTGCCTTGTCCTTGTCGGCCTTCCAGCCGCATGGGAATAGACTTGTACGGTCCCCTACCATACACACCAAATGGAAACCGCTGGGCCATCGTAGCCGTGGACCACCTTACGCGCTACGCCGAAACTTCGGCGCTTCCCGAGGCCACTGCGCGTGAAGTCGGCCTGCTCATTCTGCACAACCTCGTCCTTCGGCATGGTGCACCCCGCGAGCTTCTCAGTGACCGTGGGCGTTCTTTCGTGTCGGAAGCTGTAGAAGCCCTCCTACGCGAATGCAACATCGTGCACCGAACAACGACCGCATACCACCCCAAAACAACGGGATGACCGAGCGATTTAATCGCACGTTGGGTGACATGCTCTCTATGTATGTTTTTGATGACCACACGAACAGGGACCGCATACTGTTATTCGTTACTTACGCTTAAAATAGCGCAATTCAATCGACAACTGGATTCTCCCCATTCTTCCTTCTTTATGGTCGGGAACCTTCATCGTTCCTGGACACTATCCTTCTGTACCACCCAGACCCTTCAGAATCGACAACTTTGGCTGAAGCCGCCACATATGCCGAAGAATGTCGGCAGCTAGCACGTTCGCTAACAACGCACGATCAGGCTCGCCAGAAGCACTCGCATGACCGACGCTCATCCCTTCGTCATACGCACCTGGGGCAATCGTGTGACTCCGCGTGCCATCGTCTGCCCCAGGCCTTTGCTCAAAGTTCATACCAAAGTATGATGGTCCGTACCGGATCCTGCGCCAGACTTCACCAGTCGACTACATAGTTGAACCTATTCAGCCACCTACAGATCAACGGCGCCGCAGGCGCGAGACTGTGCACGTCGAGCGTCTAAAACCTCACTACGACCCACCAGTCCTGTCTGTGCCATAGGACGCCAGGATGGCTCCTTTCACACCGGGGAGTCAATGTAGTTAAAAATACGGGCTCTAAGAACGACGAAGAAGACGTTTGTTGTGGTGGAGGCTCGTGCTGCTGCAGCTGCTGCTGAAACCGCTGGTTGCTGTCCCGGTGCTGTTAGGCCCAATAAACGGTTGCTCTACCCCGGCGTGCGTCTAGCAGTAATCTTACAATATATATATATATATATATATATGGGAAAGAACTGTATACCTAAGGGCTCGTTTTTCCGTGTTATATATATATATATATATATATATATATATATATTGTGTTTGGGGGGATTGTATAGTACGTTTTCCTGGTTGTGGTCAACCTGCTCTCCTTATATTCTTCAGCAGAAGCAGGGAAATACCTTCCCCGTGTTTAGTTTCGGCCACATGGTTCGAAACATCACCACATCACCATGAGAAAATCAAAATTGTAGTCTGATGTCTACGTTTCCCTCCAATGTTCTGACGCACCGTTATTGAACGCCACAAAAACTACCAGCAGACAACGTTCAGCTCCAAAGCCCATTGCCCTCCGGCAGGTTGCGGAAACAACCGCCATATTCTCTCGTATGTAAGTCTGGTCAGTGTGCTGCCTGTTCAAATGTGCGGAAGTAAATGAAGAATGGATTCGAACAAACTCAATACAGCAAATACCACGGGGCACTGAGTTCATACCCGTACAATGCGATTCGAGAGCACTAGGCTGGGCATTTTATGCCTCGACGAGCCAGACATATTTGAACGACTATCGTTGTAGTTTGAAGAGCAAGAAGAAGGCAGGACGCCATATCATATAGTCGGTCAGCCGAAAATGCCTCTCAGAGCGATCAGATGCAGCAGTGTTTGTCCGTTCGTAGAACGGGTGCCTGGGCCCGAAATAATATCGAATGGAACTGCAGTCCGGGAGGAGGTTCTTGCCGCCCTGATTCAAAATAGAAGCCGAAGCGCACAGACCACCCCTACCCTTATCGTTCTGGTCATGAAGAATTGTGTACAAGCGCTTGGTCTTGAGCGATATGGTGTATCCCATCATCGCCAACAGCGTTTGCATGCGATGACTGTCCATCGGCGATCATTTGTCACCGACATCGAGATGACCGGAGAAGGACGTCCGCAGATGCACCTATAGAATGTAGAGAGAAGCAAGATGTCACTTAGGGGCTACGTTCATCTTTGCATAGCACAAAGTTTTCTCGTGCGCTACATTCCAAGCATACTCTATTATCTTGTGTTACGGTGTCTTTTTTGCCATCATTATATCTTACTTATTTTTCTCGTTATGAATGTCGCTACCCTCGTCCAGGATGCCACGACCTTGGATCTTGCATCGAACGTAATGTGTGCACGTGCGTGCGTGTCTTCGGTCATGCTCTTCTCTGCTTTAATTCGTGCACGCTGGCGTTTCTCAACCCTGCGATGCATACTTTCTTTATCGCAAACTCTCGCTATGCATATCTCTCCATCTGTTTCTTTATTGTCACCGAAGAAAACGGTGGGCCGCCGCTCGTTTCTTGCATCTTTTGATTGCTGCCCCACGATCTCCCTAAAAAAAAGATGAGCGAAGGGGAGGAAAGGAAGGCCTTATATATGGTTCACTGAATATGTTGTTTGGTGCACTCGCTCCCTTGCTTGCTTGCTTGGTCGGTAGGATGGCAATGCGATGGGTTTCGTTTGTGTTTGTGTGCGGCGTGACGGGTTGATATAGTCAATAACTTATACGTATGACCTCTGCTGCACAGCGGACGAGCGCCGACTAGTGGATTTTGTTTTCCTCCGCCTCACATTTTCTTAGAGCTCGACGTGAAACGTATAGTCGAATGGCGAATGCTAAAAGCGAGGTGATACTTCGTCATTTTTGAAAGGGTAAATTGAGGGACATTGTGAAAGGAAACTATCAAAGCTTCAAGAACATGAGGATATAAACAGAAGGTTCTATATACGAGAGGAAAGCTTGTTTCGGTAAACAAGCAGTCTAATTAGGTTAAAGAACACAAATAAAAAATAGCTAGAAATAATTATGCTGGGTTTCAGGAATAGGTGACAAACACTACATCTCTCCGGTCTTCCAAAGTTTTTTTTTATTTTGACTATCGTGAACAGCGATCATAATTACACGTATTCCAGCGCCACTGTAACCTGGAACCATTACTAGTTTCACTAATGAGGTGCCTTATACAACAATAGATTCAGTTTCTTTTTTCTTGTCTTTCTCTGTTTGCTCCTGTTTGCTGTTAGCTCGTCGGGTTCTTGCGGCCTTTCAGTGCCTCGGCTTCATACACCTCACTCAAATAATCTTCAGTTTAAGTCTCAAGTGCAAAGTTTTCAAGGGCTTCTTTAGACGCCTGGCGCACAGCATGGTGAAGTGAGGAACGCGCACAACCGAATACGCTGCGCTAGGGCTTTGCATCTTGAGAGAAAGCGAGAGAAAAAAAAAGAGAAGAAGAAAGAACGAAAAAGAGAAAGACATTTTCAAAACTTCACTGAAGGGGTCCGTGGTCCTTACATTTCGGGTTGGCTGCTTTTACGAGGAGGAATTCTATCGCAGACGCAAGCCTTTGGCGGAAAGCATGCCCACTTTGTCAGATTTACAAGGACCGCATAACTCTTAAGTGCTCCTTTGAGTGATGTTTTGGAAGCGCGCCTTTTTTTCGTTTTTCTTCGCGTCACTTGAACTTATTTTATTTTCTCTTGGCTGCCATAGCTGCTCTTGAATCCCAAGAAAATTTAGAGTGCTTGGTGTGCGATTCTGGCCTGTGTATGTCACGCAAAACAATTGCGTGTGCTCGCACTGAATTGCTGTCAGCGACGTAAAAATCATAATAAACAAGATGGCGTCGGGTACTACGCTCTCAGCAAACAAGAATCAACACCTCTTCGCTAAAGCAACGAAGCAAAACCGTGTCGCCCTTCCTACACGACCCTGTCTGTACGACACGGCCTCACGCGTCAAGCTCTCGCCCAGTGAAATTCAGAGCAAGATAAACGCAGAAAGCAGCGAACCTCATAAGGAAAACAAGAAACAAGAGAGTAACTGAGGTTGTTTCACAAAATAAAAGCTTACGCCAGGGTTGAGCACAGGCGGCGCTGAAGTAATGAGCCTCAGCCGTTTTAACAAAGAGACCCTGTCAAAGTGGGACGCCTGACAGGCACTACGCAGCGTTGAAAGCGAAAACGATCGTTGTCTGCTTTAATTCGGTAGCCACTTTCATTTTTCCTGCTTTCTGCTTGTGTTTTTTTTTTGGTAGAAAAAAGGCGGCTGAAGCGTAGAGAATTCTTCACTATACCTATTTGCCTTACATGCTTCATTGTTTTTTATAGCTTCGTGTATAGTTACTCTGTAGCTTCTTCCCTTTCGTACGCCACAGAGCCGTGGCTGGCGACGCTGAAGTTGTGGGAGCAGGGCGCGTTTGTCAACGTCACGCCACAGCGCTGAACTATACGAACATACGCTGGCAGCACTGCGAGATTTCGCGGGCGTATTGCGGACGAGGAAAGTGTAGGGGGTGCTCCTCTTCCTGGTGCACAATAGCGCAGACGATGTACGAAAATGAGTGTGCCTCGCTTTCTATCGTACGTGCGGCTAAGCTATGTAACCTGGCGCACGTACCCTGACGGGCCCAACAAGTGCTTACACGCTCCTCGAGCACGTGGAGGCGCACGTCCACGGCTCGCTTGCTTTTCACAGCGACTCCAACCTCCTCTTCGCTGTACGCGCTTCAACGAGTTCCCGTCCGCGGAAGCACCAGATGGCGAAGTGGTCTTGTTAGCGGTCTTTAATAAGCTTCGTTATCCAAGCCTGTCCGTCACAAACTACATGAATGGAAGGTTCAGGGGAGCAAGATTTCGGCGACAGCATTGCCGTGTACGACAGAACAGTATGTTGTTTTTTTCTTGCTCCCGCCTGCAATTTACTTTAACCATTTCTGGAACTTATAGCTGTAATATTTTGCTGTGATTCAAACCTTTATTTTTTAGGCAGAGCTCAAAAGGGGGAACGAGTTGAGTGCGCATGTTATTCTCGTCATATTTCCGCTAGCTTTCATTTCAGTGCAGGCTTGTTGTTTTTCTAAGGTAACTCTGAACTCAGGGAAAAAATTATTTGGTGAGAGTTAGGAAGAGTTTCTTCTGTGAAAATATGCTCATACGCTCACCAGTTTGTTTTACATTGCTCGTCAATTTCACGAGAACACTGATCCGTGGTCAGACGATGCTGGCGAACTCTCCTCGAAGCGGAGTTAGTTTTCATTCGGAGAATTTTTTTACTTATTCTTCCGTAACCATTAAATTAAAAGCTTCTCGTTCTTACGAATGCGGTCCCCGATACCTTGACTGTTTCGTTTTTATTGGCACGAAGAGAGTTTCGGACGTTTCGCAATGCAAGGTGATGACACAGCATGCATGCACACCGGTAAATACGACACGTCGGCGCCACCCCATGTTCCACCACATGCACAGACCCCATGGAGATCTTCACCGACTCGCAAGCCGCCGGCAGTAATTTCGCTAAAGGCCGTATCTCAGCCAATGCCAACAATATTTTGAAACGGCGAAGCACTCCACTCCCATACACTTGTATAACATGGGTGCCAGGACCCGAGGGTCTTCAGGGAAATGAAGTGGCTCACGCCGCTGCCCACGAGCACGTCAGCCGGGCTGCCTCCTCCCACAGGACATTCGACCCGTCGTTGAAGAGACGGAAGTCGTTTAAAACACCTACTCGTCGTTACTCCAGCATTACAGGCTGGAGCGATGAGTATACCCTCCATTACACCCAAAACTGACAAAATTTAGGGAGCCGGCATGTTTCATAAATATAACGTGGGTTGGGGACGTCGAACCCCAACAATTGGTATTGCAATTTTATACAATAGAAAAACAGAAAAAAATCATTTTGGTTTTCTTAGAAAAGATATTTTGCAAGCAAAATGAAGCGCACCCTGGAACTGGGTACGATCGCAGATTAACGACCCTCTTTTCCTTACCTAAATAACTGTTCTGGCTTCTCCTACAGATATTGCACTAAAAGGTGGAGCATGCTTTACAGGTAAGACAAATTATGTATGAATGCTGTTCATCTGGGTCGCGATGTTAAAATAACATCTTAGATTTGCAAATTATTGCTACTGAATTCGCTTAGGCGAGGAAAGCTATGAGTGCCAATTTTTTGCTGTCAAGCAGAGCGCAGTATTAGTGAGAAAAGACAGATCATGTTATATTTCACGTTGGCATAGCGAAACGCAAACACTTTGAGAGTTCTTTTGTGATTGGCTCTGTGTGGCTGATTTTAGCGTATAACTAGCATGAATGAGGTTATTCAACGACATCGTGCAATACGCCACCATTATTGCGTGTCTTTCGAAACATATACGTCCCCACGTAATCAGAATTGTATCGGAAATCGTTTGATGGGTTGTCAAAAAAGTATCGTATTCAAGGAATCTGGAAGCTCCACTCGCTGTCATCGATTCTACTGGACACCTTCGTCACGCATAGAAGCGGTGAAGTGCCGGTGCCGTAGTCCAAAAGGAAACATTGGCCTCACAGTTTTATTTTGAGGTTGTTTTTTCTCACAAATTCTTGCACCATGTTTATATAACACTCATTTTATTGTTGATTGGCACAGCTATTTTTCACTGATATTTCCTAAAATATGTCTGTACACTACTTTGAGAACATTTGTTCATCTATCTATATCTCATCTATTCACCTATCATATATATATATATATATATATATATATATATATATATAAATTGTCACAGAACGAGCGCTAAAAATGGGTGCGACGCCAAATTCTTGCGATAACGGGCGGCAGAAACGCCGTGAGGTCAAAAGAAAAAAAAACATCCAACGCTCCCCGGGCGCGCGCTCTCCCCGCGGAAGCGTGGCTTCGCAGACGAACCTCCTCACCCCACATCGGCGGCCCAGCAAGCCCGCAATTTTTCTAGAAGGAACGGGGCGTGGTCATACCGAGTTGAATCATCCTCCGGGGGGGCATTCTAACCGTCTCGCTCTCCCCCCAGCCTTCGCTGCGTATCGCGCCGACGAAATGACGAGAAATTTCTGGAAGGTGGCGCGGAAGGTATTTAATCGAGCGGCCGAGACGAGAAAGCAGGAGGAGACGGAAGTGAGCGCCAGAGCGCGTAGGGATTCCGCCGTGTAGTCGGCGAAGGTTTTGGTCCGTAGGGACGAAGCCGGAGATGAAGAGGATTTCCACCTGAGGGGTGAAGGCTCGAGCTACAGGCAAGAGCGTGTGTTTACCGCTATCGAGCGAAGACGCGTGGCAACAGCTACGGGTGTGAAGCCGACGTGTTCCGGCGAAGAAGTTTGAAGCTTGGAGAGTGGCCTATTGAAGACGGGAAGTTTCCTGGAAGAGAAACTTCGTCGAGGTTTCCTGGAAGAGAAACTTCGAGGGCTGCGGAACGACAACAACGCCGGACTTTGAGTGAGTGATTCTCGGAAGAGTATCATTCAGACTTTTGTTCCAAGGACTTTGGACTGAATAGGTTTTCTATCTCTTCAGTCCTTAAGTGTCTTGGTTGTTAAATGCATGCGACTGCATTGTAGTGCGTATTGTTGTCTGTGTCCGTTGTTTCGAGAGTGGCTGATTGTACTGTGTAGTACGTTGTTTGATTGGTTTAATTGGTGACATATTGTATGCAGCTATTGTGTAGGGTGCATTCTTGTATATTGTTTTCGATCTGCCTATATTGAGAATATAGTTTTGTTTGTTTATCAACTCTCGGCTCTGACTTGTTCTTTGAGCCACAGCCGGCGTCCTCTGGCGCGCCAAAAAGGACCACTTCTAAATTGTCCACGCTTTCGTGGTGCGGTTCGGGGGGCTGATACTTCGGCCCTTGGAATTAGCCCGGCGATTGCCTCCCTAATTAACGGGACCGGTGTGACATATATATATATATATATATATATATATATATATATATATATATATATATATATGTGTGTGTGTGTGTGTGTGTGTGTGTGTGTGTGTGTGTGTGTGTGTGTGTGTGTGTGTGTGTGTGTGTGTGTGTGTGTGTGTGTGTGTGTGTGTGTGTGTGTGTCAAGACTCGTCTGTACTGGTGTTTATTAAACGAAGACAAAACACGGATGGACGAAATGGCAATATCTCCACGTCCTGGAGCAGGAATTCAACGTCTCGCCTCGCAGTTCTTCATCACTCGCTGTTTGTTCCATTCTCGCGAGAAAATCTGCCTTCCCCGCATCCTCGCGAGCTGATGTCGAGATCAAGACGAAAAAATGTACGACCAGCGTGCAGCATCTTGTAGCCTTAATATTTTCAATCTTGGTGCTGAAACGTTATCGAAAAACCCATGTCCCACATTTTCTCTTTCCCTGACTCGGCGTTCCCTTAAAATCGCTTCACTTACCTTACATTCTCATTTTACTCCGTTTATACAGCTCTTTCTTTTATAAGCTATCTTCTTGCTTCGATTTACCCGGGCTATTTTTTCCCATCATCTACTGATCCGCTCAATCCTGTGCCGTACCTTTCGGGCAGTGAACTGAGCGCTCACTGCGGCATCAACTCGCTGTGTTGAAGGGGCCTTATACCATGGCACGTTCATTTTTACCACCTTACCATTTTACACCACAGGAACCGTGTCGCCTTTACAAAACGTGTGGCGGCTGCCGGTGGCGCATATTTGTCAGAACGCCCCGACATCCCAAAATTCCTACCTCTCACTCTCTCCCTCCTCCTCCTCCTATCTTACACACATCTCGTCCCATTTCGCATCTCACCATCCCCGTCAGTCTCGGAGCACCTACTCAGTTATTTCTCTTTCACGACTTTTTTTCTCTATTTTTGGTCGTTTTTTTATTTTTTCAGCACAACAACCACCCAGCCTCTTTGAGATTTCAAACACGTTTCCTCACCTGGGCTTGCTGCTCTTATTTTTTGGCTTTATTCACCAGGCTATCAATTTTACGACGACTAAAATGCAGGTAGAAAAAAAGTAACAAAGAGATGCTTTGCGTTTTACGCAAGCAGGTGCTCACGGGAACATCCGCATTCTTCTGCACAACAGATTTTCTTCTTAAAGGTTGTTTCATTTTGGTTCACAATCGTATGTACAGGTATAAGCTTTTTGAATAATGTTGAGAGAGATGTCACCACGTTTTTATTTACGTGAACCTGAACGAAAAAATTGGCCACGTATCTGCTTGCTTCGCTGCAAAGGTCGTCGAAAGACGAAAGTGTCTTGCTGGTCTTACTACATGAGTCTTGGTTTGTGGCTAAGGTACTCGGCTTCTGACCCGCAGGTCGCGGGTTCGTATCCCGGCTGCGGCGGTTGCATTTCCGATGGAGGCGGAAATATTGTAGGCCCGTGTGCTCAGATTTGGGTGCACGTTAAAGAACCCCAGGTGGTCAAAATTTCCGGAGCCCTCCACTACGGCGTCTCTCATAATCATATGGTGGTTTTGGGACGTTAAACCCCACATATCAATCAATTACATGAGTCTTGGTTTCATCCGTGGCCACTTGCCATGTTTTTCTCTTACATTTTCCACCTTGCCAGGCGTCGGCAGAGGGTAATTTCGTGCCGAACGTCTCATTTTCAGCACAGTCTAAGAAACACTAAGGTATTTAGAATTACATGCTCATGTATTTTCTAGTGAAGCAACACACCACCTAATACTTACGTATTCATGTTGCGCTCATGGTATGCGTAGTATTTGCTTTTTTTGGCAATGTTACTCAGGTATGAACGCAGCCACCAGCTCTAGATGGCTGGCCGTTCAGCAAGTAATTAATCTTTCACAAGCTGGCTGAAATATGTGAGAAACAGACAGACAGACAGACAGAGAGACAGATGATAGATAGATAGATAGATAGATAGATAGATAGATAGATAGATAGATAGATAGATAGATAGATAGATAGATAGATAGATAGATAGATAGATAGATAGATAGATAGATAGATAGATAGATAGATAGATAGATAGAATAGATAGATAGATAGATAGATAGATAGATAGATAGATAGATAATAGATAGATAGATAGATAGATAGATAGATAGATAGATAGATAGATAGATAGATAGATAGATAGATAGATAGATAGATAGATAGATAGATAGATAGATAGATAGATAGATAGATAGATAGCTAGATAGATAGATAGATAGATAGATAGATAATCTGCGTCTGCATACCCTGGCATCATACTCGGTGTAAGAAAGGATGGAAGAACAACAAGAAAAATGGCAGGTAAGTTAACCAGGCACATGCCCGGTTTGCTACCCTACGCTGGTGGAATGGGAAAGTGGAGTGTATAGATGAGAGAGAAAGGAAAGAAAAGGAAAAGAGAAAAGAAAATTAACACTACATGGTACTTGGCTTAAAAGTTCGGAATAGCCGTTTCATAATGCAAAATATACCTGCAGTAGAATGCTAAACCCTGAATATGGAAGGAACAGGGTTAGTGTGACGTCCTGGGTCATATTCACAGTACACTTCGCTGGTAATTCTTTTTTGTCAATGTCAGACAGATTTATTCTATATTACTTCCAGTAACATGACTGCCCAAAATATTCTTTTCAAAAGGCCTGAGTGACTGAAGACGTTTCTAATAAGGGTGCCAATTTTATTTGTAGAAACAATGCCTAACTTTGGTGTCACAATTGTACCTAAAAAGACCTGCACGAGTGGTATTAGATCACTGTTATCGCCTGTGCACATCCCACGTTGGCCGGCTCAAGTATTCCTCTTGTTGCTCGCACGCCGTTCTTGCTCGCAACTACGCAGCTTACGAAATTCTATCGGCAGCCACAGTGTCAGCAATTTGCTACAGAATGCCATATTTTGTGTTCTATCTAACGCTGCTGTCACATTCGAACAAGCACTTGTCCCCTTTGAGCGACATACTATTTAACACCGTATTTTTCGTGCAGCTGACGAAATACTTGATATGTTCCCTTTGGTCACCACATCATATGGCATCTTCGCAATCTTTGGTTTTGCGACTTTTACGGCTGTTCAAAGTAAAACTGTCATGCTCTCACGTTCTCTTTTCAGGACATGACGCACAGTAGTAATAATGCGGTAATGGTAGGGATAGTGTGAATCGATAAAATGCGGGTGGTTAACCCTATACTAAGAAAAGGAAAGGAGGGGGGGGAGCGAAATAGATACAATAGATGACAGTTAGAACTGTCACACTCTATTTTTATCCGTACCTTGCAGCTCTGTTTAAGAAAAGAAAGGGAGGTTAACAAGCATGTGCATTCAGAGGTTGCGTTCTTTTTATTCAAGGAATCAATTTGATTGCTAAGTGTAGTTTAACGTCCCAAAACCACCATATGATTATGAGAGATGCTATAGTAGATGGCTCCGGTAAGTTCAATCACCTAGGCTTCTTTAGCGTTCACCTAAGTCTGCACACATGAGCCTAGAGCATTTTCGCCTCCATCTAAAATGCGACCGCCACAGCCGCGATTCGATCCCTAGACCTACGTGTCAGCAGCGGAGTACTTTTGTGACTAGACCACCATGGCGGGGCCTGTTAAATTAAGGGACAGCGGGAGGGGAGGGGTGATACTTATCAAATATGACAGAAATATTTTTTACTTTAAATGTGTGGTACGTGCGCTGAACCAGCACAGTACGGTATAACTCCACTCCCCTTTACATATTCTCCAGCCCACGATAGCCCACAGGTCTGGTGTCTGGTTAGCCTCCCTGCCCTTCCTCTTCTCTTTTTTTTCTCTACCTTCTCAAAGTAGACCAGCTATGCCTTGTTCATTGAAAAAATTGTCTCAATACCAGTGTGAAACAAATATCTCCTGCACAGTTGTCTTTTACGGCCAAATGTGTCATCGACAGCTCTTTTTAGGCATACACTAAAAGAGAGAAATTACGCTAAAGATATGTAGTTATTTTCCGCAACCACAGTTGTCGCTCTGACAACTTCTATCTATTTCAACGCGGAATAAATAGTCATGTGTGAAATCGACGCCTAGCCACAGGCCAGCCCAACCTGAGTGTTCCTTCAGTTCGTCATATCTCTTGTGGGAGGCCGAGTTACAAAAAATAGTTAAAGCTATTGAGACGTGCATTCCTTAACATGTGGAGCCTAACTGCTTTCAAATGGCGTTTTCAATTGGCGATAGACGGTACGCAACGTACTGCTCTTGACGTAATAAACAAAGTCATTGTGCTGAGGAACATCAACGCACGTTCTTACATACCAGATAGCAAGATGGCAAGGACTCAAGGGTAGTTGTTATATATGGCGTCGACACTTCTATCAGCGACATTGATTTTCCTATTCTAATCAAACCAGTGACGGAAGCTACTATCATCTTGCAAGCCCGCCATCTCGTGATTTCACGATGCGTAAAACTTGTTGCCAAGGGTGATAGTCTTCCATCTTAAGTAGGAGTTGGCCATTTTTGACACACAGTGCTGCCGTTCAGGCCGAGATCCTCTTCAGTGTCGGAAGGGCTGTGAAATAGGACACACGAGCACTGTTTGCACAAGTTCTGCTGTGTGCTCTCGATGCTCGGAGTCGCACAACACAGAAGCCTGCTAAACAGAAAATTGTAAATGCGCAATTGCCAAGGTCCTCACGATGCGTCTTCAAAGAAGTGCCCAGACGTGAAGAAGGAGAAGTGCTGAAGCGGATGGCCACAGACAATTCTACCCACAGGGAGGATACTACTAAAGCGGGACGTTGACGTTCACACCACAGGAGAACTTCTAGGACACCTTCTGCCAAGGCCATGGATACACCGTTACCCCATATCACGCACTCACCGCCACAAGCACCAACAAATGCAAACAACAAGCATCCTCGGAAAGATGCAAAAATCATTGACCCAGACGCGTGGCCAGCGCTGCCGTCAATGACACCGCCAGTATAGCCACAGCATCTCCCTCATAAAGCTACTTCAGAGCGAGTAAGTTGCGACAGTCAAGATAACGAATTAATAGACGTGATTAAGACCCTCATGAAGACCATTAGAGTACCCCTGAATAATATTCAGACTTCGGCTGCTCACAGCACTCTTCAAATATTATACGCTTTGAATTCGGTACTATCAAGTCTAGAGAAGCGCCATGGCTCTTTCTCTGCAGCCCTTCCGTAAAGAAGTAAAAGAGGCTTCGATTTCCCAGTGGAATGCCCGAGGCCCTAAACCCTGCATTTCAGATTTTCGCCCTTTTGTATTCAAGAATCAGTTTTCAATTATCGTTATTTGTGAACCATGCCTTCACAATGCTATACGACACTCCAAATACGAAGCTTTCAGATCTGCAACCTGTAACGAAACAGTAAGGTCATTGTTTACATCAGGTGTGCACTCACATATATTGAGCATCCAGTAACATCGGATGACAGCAACCAATACGTGTGCCTGACAGTTAAGCGTAATAACGTGAATTTCACGCTAGTGGCAGTATATATTTCGCCTTCAGGCCACTTTGATCCTGCAAGATTAAGTGCCATTATATCAGCGACACCTGGGCTATGGATTATTACTGGTGATTTTAACGCTCATCACCCACTGTGGGGAAGCCAGAAGATGGACTATCGGGGAAGACACGTGCCCTCATTTGCATCTGACAACCAACTATACTGTTTATATGACAGCACTCCTACGTTTTTAAGGGGTCTGACTCATAGTAGCTGTCTCAACCGAACTTGTGTGTCAAGTAGCCTAAGGAGCAAGGTACAGCGGAGTGCGGACAATGAAACTCAATGCAGTGATCACATCCCCACCTATATAAACATCAAGAGGCCTAGCAAGTCGCAGATCGCTTCCTCTTCACTTATCGACTGGTCAAAGTACAGGTAATCCACAGAGAAGTAGTGTGAGGCAAACCAAGAATGTTCTCTTGAAAACCTAGAAGGTATAGTGAAAGCCGCTATTCAAGAGGCAACGTTTAATTGCGGACGTTTGCCAAATTTTTGCAAATATAAAGTTGAGCTGAAGCGACTTCGAGCAGTTCGTCGTCGTGCCGAACGACGTTATAGGCGCACGAAATCCATCTATGACTTGAGTGAGGCAAGACGTCTACAAAAGAAGAATTATCGTCGAATAAATGCACTGCAGTCACTACGATGGAAGTCATTATGCGAGTCGCTCGATCTCCATAAACCTCTTTTGCCAATATGGAGAATAATATATGGCCTACGAACATTGCCACAACAACATCGCCCGTTCAAATACCTTGCTCTCCACCAAAGCGGACGTGAAACCGATGTAGCAGGAGACTTCTGCGCCAGGGTTGCCAAAATGGGGTCCGGGATCACCGTGAGTAACGTACGAAATGCGCCGATGCCCAGAGACACTCGGATGGACATTAGGTTTTCTCTATAAAAGCTTCAGGCAGCATTGGCAGCATGCAAGCACTCGTGATGTTTTGGACCCGATGGAGTAACTTACATGGTCTTTGCTAACCTAGGACAGACAGCTCGGCGTGCCCTTCTAGCTGTATACAATGACTCATGGAACAACTTTTTAGGTTCTTCCTACGTGGAAGTGCAGCTGCTTTGTGCCCTTGCTCAAACCAGGCAAATCGCTTCTGAACATGGCCTCCTATCGCCCCATCGCGCTTACCAGCTGTTTTGAAAAGGTGATGAAGAGAATGGTGTTAACTCACCTAGAGTGGTACCTGGAACATAACAATGTATACCCCGATGCTCTAACCTGCTTTCGACCTGGACGGTATTCCATAGACAATGTTGTTTATCATCAGATTATCAGCAATTATCATCAGATTATCATCAGATTATTATCTGTTTATCATCTGATAATCTGTTTATCATCAGATTATCAGAGATTATCAGCTTCACTGTTCTTGGATGTTCAGGGTGTATATGGCAATGTATTGCATGAAACCATCCTTGACGCCTTCGGCAACATTAACTTGAGGGGTCGCGTCTACCAATGGATATACAGTTATTGAAAGACAAAACATTTTTGTTCATGCAGAAGATGATGCAACACGGCACCATTATACTTATCTTGGTGTACCTCAAGGTGGAGTCCAAAGCTCCATACTTTTCAACATTCCGCTCATCAGCCTCGTTGACGTCCTGCCGTGCTCTTAGCATCGCTCAATCTATGCAGACATCTGCATCTAGGTGTCAGGGGTCACGCGTCTACACGTATGAGCCAGGCTTCAAAGAGCGGCTACACTGACGTCTACCTACCTTCAAGAACGAGAGCTGGAGCTGTCACCTGAGAAATGCTCACTGGTTGAATTTACGCGCAAAGCAATGACCCCATACGCCATCAGAATGAATAAACACATGATCAGCTATAAAAAACACCGTTTCCTGGGAGCAATAATAGATTGAGACTTGTCCTGGAGTCCCCACATCGCTCACATGAAAAATAAACGCACCATGATCACCCTCGTCCTAAGGTTTCTTGCGGAAAAGTCATGGAGGGCACCAGTACGAGCCATGCTTCAACTGTATACTACAATTTTTTTTCGGCTTCATGCACTACAGCCTACCTGTGCTCGGCAAAGCCCGAATAACAAACGTACGCATCCTCCAGTAAATACAAGCTCAAGCACTGAGATTATGCCTCGTGCTTCCGTGATACGCATCCTCCGCAGTGACTGTCGCAATCGCTCATGAACACCTTATCACAACCTACATTCGTGTCGATGGTTTAAGAACGCACATAAGACATTCCACCTGAATTCAATCGCACCACCTCGCCTCCCTTCTAACTTCCAGGCCACGCTCGGTGATTCTCGCGAGCTTCACGCACGCAGTAAGACCGTCGTTACCATTGCGGTGTTTACATCCACTGGACGCCGTGACAACCATCCCCGGAATGCAAAAGAAGAAAATTTCGTCAAATGTAGCCCTATAACAAACCACATTACTGTTTCTGCATGAGAAACACAGGTGGACGCATTCACATTTACACGTATGGGTCGGTTGCTTCAGCAAGCTCAACAGGCGCAGTGGTAATTCCAGAAAAATCCGTCCCGATAAAGTTGAGGACATCGCATCTGACATCATAGACGGCTGCAAAACTCGCCGCTATTCGTGGCTCTCTGCAGTTCCTAGTTGAAGAACCGCAGCAGACATGGTTGATCTTCTCCGACTCCAAAGCAGCCCTCCAGGGCATTACCTCGCCATATCGTAATGGACCAAACGAACAGCTGGTCGCTGAAATAAGACTGCTTCATCACTGGGCAATAAAGAAACAACATGAAATTGCGTATCGATAGATACCGCGCCACTGCAGCATCGATGGAAACCATCGTGCAGATGAAGCAGTCCGATCTGCTCATGATGACGCCCTTTGTGCAGCTATACCATTATCAAAAACGCACGCCGTTACAAGGCTTCAATCACTTGCACGAGAACTGACACTCGCTCAGTGGAATTCACCGGGATTCACTAACATCCGCCTTCGTAAATAAGACCCACACCTACAGCTCTGTCTTCCATCAGGAATAACCAGAGCTGAGGAGACACTTCAGTGCTCCTCTGTGGATTGGGGTGGCCTTTACGAATGCGTATTCGTTTAGAATTGGAATGGCCAGCAGCACGACAGGCGACAACAGTGGCTACGTGGAGACTTTCTCCCATTTTCTCTGCGACTGTCCTCGCTTCAGTGCGCCAAGAAAAGAACTGTCGAAAATCTTAGATAGACTAGACAATCGCCAATTGTCGTAAAAAAGGGTATTAGGACACTGGCCGAGACCGTCCTCGGCACGCAATGCCTTGAGACCGTCGTTGCACTTCTTGCAGGCAAATGGTCTTAGAGACAGGCTGTAAGCAACGTCGTGGATGGTACTTTTGTCCTTCTTCTTTTTTTTTCTCTTCTTCAACGCCTGTTTTGTCTCATATTTTATTTCCTTTACCCTCTTCCCTAGCACAGGGTAACCAGCTGGTCTGAGAACTGGCTAACCTCCCTGTTTTTTCTCCTTCAATCCTCCTCCTCTCCATCAATTGGCGTTTACAACAAACCTGAAGACACTGAAGGCGAAGCAATTTACATTTGATGGCTGACAAATTTCACTACAGCAGTTAAGAGATGTCAGAAGCTTTGTGTGATTTCAGAAGCCCCTAGCGCTAGTTACGTTTATGCATGTGCCATGTTACACTCAGCAACGAAGTTGGGTGCAATGTTATCAATAAGTATTAAGTGTGATGTAATGCCACCTACTTGGTCTGTGCTTTTCACACACAAAGAAAAACTTTCATCGCAAACAACTATAGCATCGTATGGCGTATTGTCCAACTGAGGTGAAAGTTTCACCCAGAGTACAATATAATAAAATTAACCGCACCTACTCCAAGCTGTGTGGAGGTACAGAAAGAAAACTGGGTTTTTCTGAAGAGCATACACGTGAAGAACTCCAACCGCACACGAGTATAGCGAATATTGACCAATAAAACGAGAAAAGAAAGAAACATGGAGGCACAGTATGTAGTGCACGAAACTAGCCACTCTTAAAATTCCATCATCATTCTTTGTTAGCCATGTGATAGGCAAGCAAAAAAAAAGTTCTAAACATTACTTGGTTTAGTCTGAGCACGCACACGTCTAGTAGAAAAATAAGAGAAAGGGGCGAACTGCATGAACCGCTCAACATTAGCAGAGACGGGGTGTCAATTTTCACTTTCGCACCAAACTCTAGAGCCGATGCGCGTTGCTTCAAGATTGCTTACACAGCACCAGCCCTTATTTGTGTGAGTGAAAAAAAGTCAAAATAAGTGAAAGAAGCAGTGGACCCTGTAATAAGAGACCAATAACATAAAAAAGCGATGATAAGTAAGAGGCGCATTAACAATTCGACATGATTGCTTTGGGTCTCTTTAAGGAATCCAGCGGAGACAGCCTTCACAACTTTCTTTTCTACTCTCTCTCCTTCTCTCTTTGTTCGAGTTGGAACGTGACCGCCCATGCCAAGTGATAGCAGGAGGACTCGCTGGTTGTACCGAGACTAAAGGAGTGAGTCGGTAAAGCAGGCACATGGATTCGCGGTTCTATTGTCGTACCCACCCAATGTCCGCAGTCCTGACACCCCCTATACACCCACAGTCATCATTCTCTCCCCCCTTTTCTCCCCACACACAATACATTTGTTTCTCAATTCTTTTCCTTCAACTCACTTGTTCAAACGGAGTGGGAAATCAATTTTAAACGTGCTTAGACTCTACTTCTGATCTGTGTGACCCCTTGTCGAGTCGTTCGCTGTCTATCTTACCTCTTTCAGTGTGACTTTTTTGCTTTCCTGAACCCGAATGTTAAGTCTTATTTTTTATTTTCAATTGGTCTATTTGGGTCTTGGGTTTTCTTGTTTTTTTTTCTTCTCCACTCCTCATTCCTGGACTCCGGAGTGACTCGGTGCCGACTCGCACGCCACCGCTTGGGCGACCGAAGTCGTTTACAAAATAATGGGGAACATCTGCTCCCTTGTCAGGGAGGGTCATTGTTTTCGCGTCGAAGTTGTTTAAAGCAAGAATTCGTTTCGCTCGGTACTTGTTTCTTTTCTTCTCTCTGATCGTCTTTCTTTGCGAAGCCTTCGTCTTACTTTTTTGTGCGTACAAGGCGCAAGCGAGCTTACTTCTGGCTCTCCAAGCCCAAGGGTGAACTTTCCGTTCGCTGACAGTGGCTAATTTTTGTGCGGCGTGATTAGGTCCCTGCGCTGACTTTGCTATCAGCAACCGTAGTACGCCAACTGGAAAGAAAAAACAGGGAATTAAAAAACGTGTTTCTTGCGACATTCGTTACGATGTTAAGGTGCAAGAACCGCGTTTACGAGCTCAGCTTCTTTACCGGGCTTCATCAACATGCTACACGCCACGCCAGCCATGCTTTTTTGCAGTTCACAACTTTCAGAAGGCATGTCAGCTATTGCTTGGCTCACACCACTTTCATGGCTTATCTTATGCGTGGATACCCGGGTAGATACACAGAGAAGGAATGCGGGAAAGGTAGGCTGGTTAACCAGACTACTTCCAGCTTGATACCCTACGCTTGAGGAGTGACGACTGAGGAAGTGAAACAGAGAGAGAATGAGAGTCACGTTGCACACCACACGTACAGTCCAGGACTTCAAAGGTGGTCGCTCTGTGGTGTGGCCTTCAAAATCTGAAGGAGGACTCCGTGTGGCTTTCTGTGCTGATGTACTTGCCGACCATTCTCCCAAGATCTTTCTTTGAGTAAACGACTCATCATCGAGTCTCCTCAAGGCTTACTGGAGAGTCTCAAGATCTAGTTCAAACTCGAGATGGTGGCACAAGACATGGTCAATAGACTTTACACAGTTAACTAATGACCTGCCGACAGTAGCCTCATTGGCAACGCATCATCAGCGTTAAGAGGCAAATATGGGTTCCGTCACCAACACAGGAACTCGTTTTTTATCCCTAATTCATTCCTCTCCTAATATTATCACCTTTACGTTTCTGTCAAACGCGGGCTAATAACATTAAAGAAAGCTTTCTCTGGGGCTCCATATTCTACAAGCGTTCTTTCAGCAACTATCATACATGCTACTATGAAATAGCAGCTATTATACATAACTATGATACATGACACATAACAATGATGCGTTATATCATGCATAGCTGTTATACAATGTACATAACGCGCGCAATAATTGCATTAAGTGTATCAACTTGAAACTATACGACGACTCCCTTATGCAACTTTTACAGCGTTAAATCCACGAAACAGGGCCTATATTAATGAAATCCCTATACATTCACGTTCATTAAAGTAAGGAAGTACGCTCGACGGATGAATGTTTCACCAAGGTGAAGCGCTTAATATCAACTGTACGTGAAATAACTTTCTTATCCAAGGCAGCAAATAACAAGCAATAACTAGACAGCAACGCTAACTGATGACCAGACCTATCAGCATGAAAGTCATAAATATAACAATAAACAGGTCATGCATTGTGACGAAGATGCCCTTATAGGAACTCTTGTGTAAGTCGCAATACACTTAGGCTGCCGTGGTAATGCCGTAACAACAACGTGATTAGCTTTTGCTATTCGTGCTGTGTGTTTTACTTTCTTTCATTAGCGACCATATGACCAGCACCAAACGGCGCCAGAACTCACGAAGTCAAAAATAGAACAATCGCTATAGACCAATCCTGTTTGATTTCATAGTAAAACAAATAGCCCAATGCATATTCAGTGGTTTTAGCCACGACCCTGGTTTAGCCATCAGCCAGAATATACCCAATGCTACCTTTAGGATACCATCAAATTTCTTATGAAACTGAATGATGTGCTACGTAACAATGTCACTAAATTATTTTTTGAATATTCCCGACACCCTCATCGTGTTCATTCATTGATTTTTTTTATAATTTCATCCGGCATTAGCCCCACCCCTTAAATCCCTAGGCTATACTCTTGTCCCGCGAACTTTTTTTAGGCATGACCTGCTTAACTCGTTCCTTCCTAACTTCTTCGGTGGCTTCAGGCAGGGAGAGTTGAGAAGGAATCGAGGACTTTCCAAAACCAGCCAATCAATCCACAAACTCCTCAACTTTTTACTCAAGCAGTAACGCGTAAGACGACAAAGAAAAAGGACGAGCAGACAAAGTTTAGAAGCTGCTGCTCTTTCTAAATAAATATGAAAATAAACCAAAGCTAAAGAGGGTTTCGTACTAGTTGAACTCATACTTCGACTGCGGCGAATAAAGAAAAATACACAAGATTGGAGCACTAGAGCTGCGTGCTGTAGTTGCGGTGAAGCAAATTAAATGCTCGGGGAGACGAGGGCGTCTTTTCCCTTCGGCTTCTGTTTGCTCCGCCCCGGTAAACACACAAAAAATATAAAGCTGGTGGAGAGATACTAAGAAGAGAGAAGAAGAGTATTGAAGCAGCATGGAGAAAGCGGGCACTAAGAGAGAACATCGCCCACAAAACTGGCTACTTGCATTCGCGTGCCGTTCAAGGCGAGGTACCCTCCCAGTGCCTCACAGCCGCTAGGGTTGACAGGGCGTCACCGCTTTCTTCCCTCGAGGCAGGCAGCACTGTTTACCTAGTTCATTATTTACAAAGTGCGCCGAGCGAGTGAGCGCGCAAGGGACAACGAGGAGGATGGTGCGGAGAGGGGGTTATTTCCCGCGCCTCCAGGGCAGGACCACGGGATAACCAGCGAGATTAAATAGGGATACAGTCCCAGAGCGCGTGCCTCTGGCACTGCTTCTATGGAGTGAGGCCTGCTTTCCCGACAAGTGGGAGGAAAGGATAAAAAGGAATGGGATGGAACAAGGATAATATGGGCGAGGTTGGGCTGCGTACGAGCGTGCAGTAAAGGAAGAACGGCGTGACAAGTCTCGGGCAGAGTCAAGGTCTAGCCTCGACTTTTCATGCTCGCTTCCTTGCTTGTTGCCTTTGGCTGGACGACTAGACACCTCGGCAAACAACGCGGTTCTCAGAAGAGCCACCACTCGGCAGTGAGGCGAAGTGCGCGTGTGAGTGAGTGTCTCGTTTGCCGTCGTGGCTTGTGTTTCACCCGCTCGACGTCCAGTCACGCTCGGCTCGCGGTGCGAAAGGAAGTCGAGAAGGCTGGGATAAAGTGTTCAACGCGTTTTATTTTACCCACACAAGCTCGGCGTCAAGGAAACACGTCGCCTTCGCTCATGTTTTCCGACGCAACAGTTGCGCTACTGGGGCAGACTCGGAGGCCACGACTGCTCGTGCTCTTCGTAGTGCTTCGGGCGTAAAATTAAATGAGAACTTGGGGGGAAAGCAGAATGGCTTAACATACGAAACAGGGGTCTGCGGCTAGACAGCCACGACCATTGCTAAATTGAGAAGAGGCGAGCATAATAGATGAGAATAAATGTAAGTTCTTTTCTTGTGTCTTATTTATGTTGTGCCTGCTACATATTTCTACTTACTTAGCCACGAGGCCTCTCTTCGCTATCTATGCTCGCCGTTCGCTGATGCTCTCTACTGCTTTGTTGACTTATGTTTATCTAAGAGTGTACTAGGTTGTGGAAGCTCTTTGGGGGAACACACCCTGAGGCGAATGCAAAAGTACCTGCCATAGCTGGGACAGTGGCTGTTTGTCTAGTTACGTTCCGGGCTTGCGAGTACGTTGTGTGAGTCTGTGTTGTACCTTATCCGAACATCTTGATGTTTACCTTCAATTGCTCCGTTTGCCCCAGAATGCTCTTTTCTTTTCTTTTTTATGCGATCTGCATAAAAGTTTCCCAGGAATGCACGAGTGGTCCCCGGTTATAATGTTTTCAAAAGGCACAAAAAAAGTCCAGGTTGTGACGCCGCTCCCAATAAAGGTACTTGCCGTGACTCCGTCCTCATTTTTTTATCTTTTATTTAAAAAGAGGAACTGATTGGTACACACAGTAAAGTCGTTGATCAAACAGCCTGCCCCAACTTGTGTATAGTGCGCGGCATCTTGTAAATAAATTGCGAAACTCAAAAAGTTGACTTATTTCTGCCTACTTTCACCGAACTAGTTTTTGCGATCTCTAAAAAAATACTTAGCCTTCCTTCATCTTTTTCATCAAATTCGTAAAAAGAGAACTTTGGCCACTAGTAGGTCCTGCTAAACCAAGACTATATTTATGACGAGAAACTCCCAACAATGATAATATAACACGTAAAAAATATAAATCTAAATCCCATTTTCATTGTTGTCGAGACTTCACGTCGAAATCGCAACAGGTGTTGCCTTCCGCCCCCCCCCCCTACTGAGCATCTATGCTGCAGTCCCAAAATTCATTTGATGTGCAAACATTTAGAAAAACGGTACAGTCCTAGGAGTTCTCATCTAGGCTCTGCTTTTATTTCAAAGCGCAAGTTTCTCCCTTAGCTCGTGTTTTTTTTAACTGCACCTACGTTTTGAAATATCTGTCAAAGCTCATGCTAAGGTAATGTACATCCACACGTAACTATTTGAGCAAGACTTTTTCTGCTCTCATTTATTTCCTCATGTCGATTGGAGCCGAGTCGCCACGAAACTTCGGCTGTCTACGATCTTAATTACTTACTCTCCTTGAGCAACTCCGAAATGTCAATTCGGACATGTCATGAAAAGTTTCCGGGAAGATAACATAAATATGAAACGATTCAGAAGTTCATTGCTAGCTAGGATGTTCTCTCAAGAGAAGGGGGCGAAAAATAGATTAAAAAAAACACTGAAACTAGCCCAATAAAAGCAACTGCCTTACTGTCCTGCCTATGAGTAGAGAAATAGGTGTTGTATAGAAGGCAGAGACAGAGTGATATAAATTAAAACGAAAACACACACACACACACGCGTAGGACGTTCATATCAAAGTCGTTGCGGGAGGCCACCAGAACGCAGAAAGCGCAGCAGCATTTGCACAGTCTTCTTTTGGGACTTTAAACCCGGTATATTGATGTTTTTTTTTCAAATTTCATTAGAAGATGCACCGACGTTGAGACTGTTAACAATTCCCAAAGGAGTGTAGTGCCACGACCACTGAATAAAAAAAAGGTGGTAATGCATTTCGAAGGCCGGACGAAATTTAGCCCTCAAACATGCGCTGACACTGGAAAATCAAGCAAGCCTTTTTCTACGCATGTGAAGTAGTAACGTTCCTTGCCGCTACATCTTATGCTAAGGCCTAGAGTCAAATAACATTGTCCCCACACAAGAGCTGTTATTAGTTACGAGACTGCTTTAAGTGCCAGAAAAGCACATAGTAATCTTCATAACGTCCAGCTTACCATGCATCGCGTCTCCGAGATTGACACGTGATACACAAAGCTTGTAGATGGTGGCGGTGAGCGTGAAATTCTCACAAACTCCTTCGCCGTCAACATCAGAAGCCTCGTACTCCTAGTATTGCGTTTCAGTCACCGAGCCAGGAGCCTCGTACTCCGAGCATTGCATTGCCGTCACCGAGCACTGTATTTGTATCTCAACGGTACAAGGTGTATATTATTACTAATCTCCACTTCATTCTAGTTCACGTTTTAGGAAGGCATGTTTACGTTTTGCGTCTGCTATATTGCCAGCGTTTTCTCAACGGATTTCGACTAAACATTTCATCACCGGCACTAGCCTATATACACCATGTCCTCCACCTCCAGAGCCGCTAGAAACATTCAGCACTTTCGTAACACGAAATGCCCTAATTAACATCTTTTTTCGTTGCTCACGCCTCACGAAGAGATACTAATTTTCAGAGGAGAAACCACAGCGTTTTAAAGTTTATTAATTAAGTCGAGACAAGCAACAAGTATGAACTCCTACTTTCGCTCATCTGATGCAGTTGAGCCCCATCTCGTGGAAAAACAAAATATTAGAAAAACCATGGCAGTCACGCAGGCAATAAAATTATGGTGGGAGCAGAGCGTGCGAATACTTGGGCAGAACGCGCTGTGCTAGAGTATAATGTTATAACGACGCGGTTGTTCCCTGTCTAGTCAAGCATGTTTGTGCGGGAAAGGTTTCAACAGAACTTGCCTGAAAACTCGCAGCACTGCCCGAGTCATCTTGTACAAGGGTTACGTTACTTTTACTTCCTATATTACTGTATTACAGAAATTAGCCGTTCTGCTCCTGCCAAAATTTCCCCTGCGGGCGCAGAAACAAGTTTTCTTGAGCACTTCCTTCTCGCTAGCACCACGTGGCGGCTCATTTTCAAAACTCCATTATTGTTTGCAAACGTACAGTTTCCAAATGGTGCGCGCGTGCACACACGCATCATACTGAGTGAAGAATGGTCTTCCTACGTCCGCTCTTGTTTATTCTTGAGCCATGCCTAGATTGCGAGCGTTCAACACTTATAAGCAGGCTTCTCGTGAGATGAGATCTTCGTAGCCCGCGTAAAGCGAGAAAAGATCCAGTAGGAAAGAGTCGACAAGAAAAGGAAAGTATATTGATGGCAAGACAAGTTAATTCGTAGCATCAAGATGGAGAAAGAATAGTTACAAATATATTTATGCTTTCACCAACCGTCACTTCTCTCATCTTAAATATTTGTACTTTTTGAAAGATCTTTGTCACTCTCTTCTTCTCAAAGTTTCTGCAAGTTTTGGGCGTCTTATTGTGGTCTGCAACTCTCTTTATCCTTCGAACAACGAAACACAGATCTCTCGTCCCTGAGACTCTCCCCTAGCGCTCCCTTCACACACGCTTTTTCGTTAATTACCCGTCGTAACCAGACGCAAGCTCGCGCAGTGAATCTGGCGAGATCTCATCGGGAGGAAGTTGCTTACTATTTCAAGCGCTTCTTAACAATATAGTTCTTATTTCTTTTTTTTTCGCTTCATTTTTAAAATAAGCTCTCCAAGTCCACTCATCATCTTTCGCCATCTTCCACCCTTTCTCATTTTCAACATCTTCTTCCCGCTGTTACAGCGGCTTCTGCGCTGGCAACGAGCGGCTATCGCTGAATCTGGCAGTGTCATCGCCTTTCGTAACACGAAACTAAACATGCGTGCTGCAGAAAAGCGCAATAAATCAGCGGACGCAGAACGCAAGGAGGAGGGGTATTAGCTACAACGCCGCGCGAAACTCTCTCGCTCAAGCGCATCGCCTTTACAGAGGCTCAGCCGTCCGTCGTGTGCTCCTTCCTAATGAAGCGGTGGCTTGCCGACCAGGCTACAACAACCACGTACACTTTGCTACGCACATACACTCAACGCGACCCACCGTCGACTCGTCGCGAGAAACGATACCAGAGAAAGGAAACACTTGCGTTCGAAGCATGCTTAACTTTCTTTACTTTGACTAGAAAAGTGGGGCTGTAGCTACCCTAGCTAGTAGCGTAGAATGGAACATCATCAGCTGTGCGTGAACGTCCCATGCAAAAGAAGGCGTTTGTTTTCGCAACCATCAAGCTTCGCGACGAGTATCGTGAAAGGAGTGGTTAGAGCTGGGCCCGCATCGCTCGCTGAGGGCTTTGCGACGCGCGATGTGAGAAATCTCTCGTCTCCCTCGACCGCAAAACAAAGCGCATTTGCGAGGGAGCGTTTTGTTTCACGCTGCGTCGTCGCCACGAACGCGGGGCTTGGTAGGCGTGGTCCCCCAAAAGCGACGACGCGGGCGGCGGCGGGATAACGCAAACGCATTGCGAAATGTACTTGCGCGTTGCGCCATCTCTTCACCCCGCTGTCGAGGGACGCAATGCTCTGAGAAGTTATCAATTTCTGAAGGGACGCAGCGGCCACGCGGTCGCGTTTCAAGAGCTATCGCCCCTTGCGGAAAAGTGGCCGACTACAAGGCAAGGCCAGTTTTGGGGGGAAAAACAAAGAACGCCAAGTGTAGACTGGCGTTTGTGTTTAAGATTTTTAGAAATGGGGAGCACATGATAGAGTGTAGGAGCGTGCGCTCGACGTCTTATTCGGAGTTCGGCGTTTTCAAAAGCGCGAAATGTCTTTACATTGACGAAGTTAGAGGCGACGAAAATGGCGAAGATTGTCTGGGTCAGTCTGTGGCGTCAGCTTTTACAGAGGGGAGTTTTGCGCCGTATTGACAAAGCGTGATTTTTTCTGAAAAAGCTCATGTTATGAGAGCACGGAAGAAAAGAACCTATATAAATAAAAGATACAATTGTGCTGTTTGCCAGATGTCTCGAACAAAAATTTTGATGCATAGGTGTTTAAGCTCCCCAATCGCTCGAAAAATTTGGCGTAATCAGAAGCTGTGGCTGTCGAAAGTAACCCCTGAACTATATCGACGAATAATTGGTTTAGAAGACATTTGTAGATAAACCCCTAAAACTTTTATGAAGCCTTATTCAAAATAGTTCGGCAGTCTATTCCTCTGTTTACTCTAAATATCTTGACTATGGGTAATCACTGTGTATGCTGATTATTTTACGGGACATTTATGATGCGTGCCACCAACGTGAGCAAGAGGTTTATTCTTTTGTTTCTGAAACACTTCGAAATCTATGCACGTGACATCCCCAATATCGGTTTCGCATGTTATGTCAGTCCCCGGTTAAGGATCTTGCCACTTTTTCAGTCATTCAATTTTCCGATCCTCACACTGAAGAGCAGCTTGCTAACGCATCTATCTATCTATCTATTATCTATCTATCTATATCTATCTATCTATCTATCTATCTACCTATCTATCTATGGATTTATCTATCCATCTCTCTACCTATCTAAATAACCCTTTTCGTCATGCTCATGCATTCAAAACTAACCAGCGGAAATGACGCAGGACAGTTTCAAATGTCTGGGCACATGAAGGTGCGCTATTGAGGCCTAAGGGGTCTGGCTATAGAAGAGTGGTCTAGACACCGGATCTGGTCAACACAGGCAGCTATTACGAAATTCGCGATGAGCGTGCTTGATCGATGCCATAAGGTTCCCACAATACGACTGAGAACGTTATAATAAATGTGTCGCGCCCCAGAATGCGGCGCTCGTGAAAGAGGAAGAAGATTGGCATTAAGCCTAGCTTCAGCTTTTCGTCGTGTCATTTTTGATCAATTGCACAACATGAGTCATCCTGTTATTCGTGCAACCCCGAAGCTAGCCACATCTAGTTTCCTTTGGCCAAGCATCAATGCTGATGTCCGACGCTGGGCGCGTACCTGCCTTGAGTGCCAGCGGGTTAAAGTTCACCGTCACACAGTCACGGCAACATCCCCCTTTGGGCCTCCTGACGCAAGGTTTTCCCACGTCCATCTCGACATCGTCGGCCCTCTTCCGTCATCGCAAGGAGCCTGTTACCCGCCGACATGTGTGGATCGCTTCACCAGGTGGCCGGAAGCGTTTCCGATTTCCGACATTACAGCACAAACAGTTGCCAAGGCTTTCACAAATGGCTGGGTGTCGTGTTTTGGATGCCCTTCTTTCGTCACCACTGATCACGATCGTCAATTTCAATCGACCCTTTTCACCACACTTGCCAGTATCCTGGGAATTCGACACATCCACACAACTGTGTACCGTCCTTCCGCCAACGGCATGATTGAACGGCTTCATCGACAACTGAAAGGTGCCCTCACTGCTCACCAGCCAAGGGAACGTTGGCTCTACCACCTCCCCTTCGTACTTCTGGGCATCCTCTCAGCATTGAAAGTGGATCTCGGCTGCTCATCAGTCGAACTAGTCTATGGCATTTCATTGCGTCTTCCAGGAGAATTCTTCGAGCCATCATCACCACCTTCCACTCACGATGCCTCCACGTACATTCGAGAGCAGCGCACCACGTTTCGGGACCTTGCTCCTGTCATTCCTGCCGACCGATACCCCCAGGCTGTCTTCGTCAGCCATGATCTGCATGGCTGCAGTCACGTCTTCGTTCGGCGTGACCAAATACGGCCACCACTCACACCAGCCTATGATGACCCATTCCGAGGACTCTATCGTACACCTAAGACGTTCACGCTGGACGTCAATGGCCGTGAAGACGTCATGGCTGCTGATCGACGGAAACCTGCGTATATCGCCGCTGTAGTGGCCGCGGGGTTTCAATCTTCAGTCTGGATGCCCACATCCAAGCATGTTCACTGGACGACTCCTCTGGTGACTCCTACGGCTCTCACTTTACGGAGGGGTTGGGGGGATTCCTGTCCCGCCCCAGAATGCGGTGCTCGTCAAGGAGGAAGAAGTTGGCATTGGGCCGCGTGGTGGGTGCAGCGCGATACTAAAAAAAAACAGTTCAAAAACTGAACGCTGTCAGGGCTGGATCTTCCTCGTGTTAGGTCCGACAAATGCATTAGCACATCGGGTCATCTTGCATTTGCTTTCAATGTAAAAATTGAATTGAAGGTCAACTCCTTGTGAACTCTTTGTAGAATTTTAGATACTCTTTGTTCTGTTTTCATGCAGCGTCGGTTTCGCGCCAATTTTATATATAGGTGTAGACGGCCGCCACAGGTGATCCTCGACTGTCATGTGATGCGATGTCATGGACATGAATTCATTTCAAGTGAAAATTATTCGTGTCTTTAGCATCAGTCTCCTTAACCCACTCCTACTCATAAATGCCTCGAACATGATGCTTGTTTGTATATCAAGCTAAATCAAATATGTTTAACTAATCAAATAATAAACATCAGAAGTTCCTGAATAACTCTTAGAGATCCTAAAATACTTCCAGGGGCCTTTTCATGACGGATGCATCTTGCTGTTATCGGCAAGATATGACGCGATAACAGCGACGTTATATGGCAGCGTGAATCCATTAGTATGTAAAGGAAACAGAAAGCATATCTAACAAGCTATATCAATAGTAGAACATAAAGCTTCAGCCTAAAGAAGGACTACGCAGCAAGCAATGGAAAGGAAAATAATAGACGAGAGCAGAGACGGGTCAGGGAGCAAACGGTTGTTAATAACGTCATGGCCGAAATTGAGAAAAATAAAAGGACTGCGGTGGGGCATGTAGTGCCTGGGCAATGTAATCACTGGTCATTAGAAATAACTAGCTAGATCGCAAAAAAAAACAAATACTTGAAAGCGAAGAGGAAAATTTTATAAACATTACATCTGTACTCATATGATGCAGCCGTCATGTCGAGCTATCATTAAATGTAGTTACGTGCTATGCCACTGAGGTTGATTTGTTTAGCAGTGTTGAGGGTTACCATCCTTTTGAGCCTCAGCGCAAACACCAGCGCTTATATCAGCTGACCGCTTAAGGTGTTACTAACACCCATGTTGCTGTTTTCATCGTTATGCAACTGCAAGCAACTGCTATTATAAAACATATGCAGCTGTATGACGTGTGTGCGTGAATTTCATATTTAGTGTCACTTTATAACGTGTCGCTCAATAAAAAGTTAAAACGTATTCATTTTGCATCATCACGCTTAGCATAACAACGATTCCCAAAGCACAGGGTATCTGAAATTTTTTTTACTTAGCCTAGTCAAGCTGATGATGATCCTGATAAAGAGAGCCATTAAACCGCGGTTTATTTCAATCTGCTTATTCATGAGTAAATGAACTTGCCATGGGGCCTTAGAAGTTGTGACGTTACACCTTGAAATCGTGGGTATGCCGTATCAATGCCGTCTCAATTCTTTTTGTCTTTTGCGCAGGAATGCACTAGACAGAGAACCCAATCATTAGTTCGTCTATTACATTCGTGCGCAGCACAATCTACAGCTCTCATGTACGCATTTAAAATAGGACCACACAAAAGTGCACACAGCAGAATATCGGTAATTTTATAGCGCGTATTTTGCAGACTTCAATGAAGCCAAAAAAATAGAGGGCTGGTGAACCGCCGAAGTGAACACTAAGCAATACAAGAACATCGGTTACTCGGCTTCGAGTGTAACATTCCTATCTCTATTGCATTCTAAGAGTAATTACGTTCCAGACGAAAGAATTCTTATGGTGCCCGGGCATGAAAGAAGGTCTCTGCCCTAGATGTGAACCATGAATCCCTTAGCGATCAACGCTTCGCCGCTTATGACGAAGAATGCACAGCGCGAAACCTCGGTAACAATTCCCTCGCGCCGCCTAAGAAGTCAAACTCAAGCACGTGTGCCGTGTCAACATCACTTCAATATCTGCACCGAAATTACTTTTTATTTCTGCAAAGGAAAAGATCGGAACAATCCAACGAGAAAACACATTTCTTCGTCGTTGTATTTTCTCTTTCTTAAGTTTCAAATGTAGTCAAGCCGAATGGTAGGACACTTTTGGGGCGAGAAAGAAACCAAAAATATGATTTGTTCGTTTTCATCAATCACAAAACGAGTACTGCGGGAACATTCGTTGTCGAGTTCTGCTATTAATAACTAACTTTATCAACAACACGAACAGAGCATAGCTTAACTGGTAACCTCTTCCGACTTTGTCGGCGGTTTTTTCTACTACAGGTCACGTGAATACTTTTTCATTAACTGACTCTCGCATGTTTCAGCATACCTAACTTTGTTTACGAAAAGTTTATGCCTCACGTGATTGTGTAATTTGGCCTCCAAGTGCCGACAACTAGCGTCTAAACGAGGGTTGGTCTGATTGCAACGTAAATGCGGGTTAAAACCTGTTAGCGTGGCTAAACTCTTTAACAGTACGAAGATATTCTGAAAGCGGGTGAAAACTTGAGAACAGAGGACAGTTTAACACACAGAAAGAACGCCACAGCCTTAAAAATAGGTTTCACTCAGAAGAAAACATCACTCATCAGTGTCACCCACATCTGTGAAACTAACGCTACAAATATAAAAAATCCTGGCTATATAGTCATCACTGCACAGTATGGCGATGTGCTTCTGACAAAAACATAATTAGGCACACGCAGGAACATTTACATTTCGTTTTGTTTCAATTAAGCGCCCAAGTTGCGTTATCTTTGGGCCAGCGTAATGCGAATGTGCCTGCCCAACTCAATTAACGCTCGGTGAACAAGAAGCCAGCTCCAGTTCTTGGTCGGATCTAAAATGTCCAGACGAGAGTCAAACATTAGTTTCCGACGTCAAACATTTCTGCCCCGTATACTACCATGCGCGCTAAGAACAGGAATGAAAGAGACGGAGGGTTGTCCCGAAGAGAAGCGGTGCTGAAGCGACGAAAGGGAATGGAAGAGGAGAAATGAATTTCCGGCGTTTATGCAAAAGACCCTTCCTACCCTAAACTGGTCTGCCGAGACTAGAAAATACGGTGTATGTACGGGACTACGGGCAGTATGTATACGCTGATTCGCCCCGGCTTTTCCGAGAGACGCGACGGCACGCGGTGTATAGAGATTCGCTTTCTGGGTACCCAGCATCGCTCTCTCTCCGGCCTTATCGGCGGCGCACAGAGACCGTAAAACATTCACTGGCAGGCTGAATGGACGGCCCACTGAGCTAATTAACAGTTGCGCGCGAATCGTTTCATTCTCAATCAGAGCTGAGCACGCTGTACAACTGCGCGAGCGCGCCTCGTGCTAGCTCGAGCGTGTGTGGATAGCGTTTGAATAATCGGCATCCGCGCTGAAATTACCTCGCTCTGATCCGTTCATTTTCGTTGCTTGTTTGTACGTACCTTTCTTTTTTTTTCTTTGTATAGGTCGTCTACATTGCCCTGAACATTTTCGACACCACCAACGTGTTCTTACCGTCTCGTTTCACAAGAAGGACCGTTTCATGAGAGGACACTTTGAAAAGAAGCGCGACCTTCTTATGTTCGGGTACCGAGAGGTGTAAGCCGAGCCGCAATGGGGAAGCGAAAGGATTTGAAGAAGCCGGAACTGATGGCAATTAAGCTTAACGGTCACGGAGAACCAAGCAGAGCGCTGCTTTCTATCGGTAGCTTCGCTTTTGTCTTATTATGCCCCGCGACCGCCCGTTAAATTAGGCGATTCCGTCCAACCTAGGTAAGAAAAGCGAGCTGTGCGAAAGTTCGGCTAGCGACTGAGAGTTCTTAAAAACCGAGTTCAAAATTAAGCGTAGGAAGAAGAGAGCAAAAAAAGAAGAAATGCTGTTCTCTCCGGTCAAAGAAAACACTGATTCCATTAAAAAATAATGTGAAAGAAGGAAAGAATCCAACGTGGAAAACATTTTTTTCTTTCATTTGTCCCTCTTCACGCGGATAAATTTTCTAGATATCCAGTGACCCTGGGGAGTTTCCTCTCCGGGTTCCAAAAGATCGCTTCGACTCACTAACTAAGAGTGCTTATCGCTTCACGACATATAGTCCGCGTGTGTGTGTGTCTGCAGGAAAAGAAACCGTTAGAGCGCTTTAGAACCGCGGCAAAGAGAAATCATCGCTTACAACGCGTAGCTCGAGTTCTTACCACTGCATCGCGATCTGTTTCCTTTTTTTTCGGAAGTTTCTCACTCGAATAATGTACTAATGTCCGTGCAGAAGTAAGTGCCCCACTTCCGATGGTCTCGTGAAAGTGCTGGTCCAGTTGGGACCAAATAGGCGCGCACTTGTAATAATAAAACTAATAAATGGAACGCATTTAAAGACAACGAATAAAATGAAAGTTTAAAGTAACACCACTGATTTATTTATTTCATCTTTCGCTTGAGATCGCCTGTGATTGATGGTGCCCATCGCATTTCAGCCCCCCCCCCCCCAAAAAAAAAACAGAAACGACTCAGTCGTAGTGGGCATCCGGTCTTGCCGTATTTTTTATTGCCTCTAATTTTCGGAGCTCCGCTCTTCAATTCGTCAAAGAACGTTAAAATCCCCCCCCCCTATCTTGTCTATTAAAGCTAATATGTAATACATCTTCTTTCGTGGAGCACACTTGGCTGCAAGTTTCGTTTGCCACTGACACTCGAACTTAATGTACTACGTAAAGAGGCTCTCGAGGCAGCAGAGAACGATCTACTTCCTGCCAGTATACGCTTTTTGCCAACTACGTTCCACCTAATAAAAAGTACGAGATTTAGGCGCTTATAGCTTTCAGCAGCACACAGTCGTCAAGCGTGCAGTCTATTGGAAACACACATGTCCATGTTATTTTAGCGGTTATTATAATGACCACGTAATTGCTTTATATGTCCCGAGTTGTAGCTACATTTCTGAGAGTTTTTCAGCGTCTCCTTGAGAGCTCGTAACTTCCGTTTCTGTTTACTCTATGATGGCCGCACATTGCAGCAACTCTGCTCACACCAAGGATTGTCTTATCTAAAAAATGTAGGTTTTACTACAAGCCGTGGTTGTGGAAGTTTTATGAAGATGAAATGCTAGATTCCCCTAGCATTTCAGATGCCCTTAGTGATGTCAATGCACGTTGTAGAACCCCAAAGGGGTTGAAACTATCCTGAGCCCTCGAGAACAGCGTCTCTTACTGCCAGGGAATTTTTGGACATTAAACGTTATAAACCAACCAACCACAGTTTTTCATAACCTCTCGCTGCAACAGCTTCTTGAATCACGATGTCAGTAAGTACAGTGTTCGCATGAGGTCATACTTTAACTACATGCCTGCACCTATTCGTTATCGGTACCTTAGTTTGGAGCATGTAATGGCCTCTAATTTGGATAATAAGGCCTCATTACGAACCAACTGTATTGCTATGAAATGAAGAGATGTTTTGCGTGAAATGCTGGACCCAACCATTGCCCGCAATTGTTTAGAAGGGTCGTGACCATTTCAAACATGGTAAAAGCTACCCTTCGACAAAAAGCTTAGAATGTGACGCGTTTGTCACTGTGAAACTGGGAGATCTGCAATAATTAAGCATAAAAACGGTAAAATATACTGCAGTCGTAAACAAAACAGCACAAATTATTGAACTGAAACTGAATGAAGCTACAGTTGCTGCTGTAAAGGCGGATAGGCTGCATTAACCGGCGTCAACTAACAGATGCCTTTACTCAGCTAGCTATTTAGTTTCGTCAACACCAGCCAGAACTGACCGACGTTAGTAGACATTTCGATGATAGTATGAAAGTCATTATGACATTCCAATGTGGTGAGCAGTTGTGGTAACCGTTTGGGATTCTGCACGGAAGGAACAGAGGGTGACTTTGCTTCCTTGGCAAGGCTGTTGATGCCTGGAAGGTGGCTTTACCCTCTGTTCAAGCAGCAGTGAGACAGAGCTATTGGCTGGTTTCCTTAGACGCGGTTGGCAATGGTAATGGAGCTCCCTACTTTACTTTATTTCTCTCTGTTTCTTCTTCAATATTACCATTTGGACAGTTATCTTATTCTTTTTTGTAATTTGGTTTCCTGCAACACTACGGTGCAGCAGGCAAGGCATTTTTTGTTGTTTTATTTTTATTATTTTATTATTGATTTTTGCCCCCACAAACCTGTCAGTCAGTCGTTCTAGCCCTGTTGTGCAGCTGTAGCTGGTCGCTAGTCCCTCGGGCTTCTCAACTGTACCTCCCTCCAGACATCTGCTTGTGATTAGAGGGAAAGGAAACAGTACAACGGTGTCTTGAAAAAGTTGTTAGAGTGACCTCGGTGGCGACTAGAATGTTCGTGTCACCAGTAAAAAATGATACGCAGGCGCAACAATGTATATATTACTATCTAACTATTATAATGAGTGCTCCCGCGCCAGTAACGACCACAGCGTTCACATATTGTATTTGACACCACTGCATCCGCGGTTCAAGAAAAACCTACCTCGAGGTCACCACGAGCGTGTATGGGTAAATAATTCCAATTATTCGGCATGATCATTCCGTTACAAAAAAGTGGAATTTGATTACACAGTTCTAGCATTTCAATAGCTTTCAGCGCTTTCACTGAATTCATCACGCACTCCGAAGGGGAAGTGACCTGCTTTTCGTTCAAACGGGACGGCACGTACCGAGAGTTTTGGAAGATAAACAAACAAATTCTGTAATCTTTTGAGATGAAATGTGCACGAGGGGGTGGGTGGAGCTTCGTTGAAGTTAGTTGAGTTTACAGTGAGCAATATTCCTTTTTTACCTAGCAACGCCGAGGGAAAAGCGATGCTTCAAACAACGAACATGATTATTAGTACTCTGTTTCTACATTTTCTTCGCGAGCTCAAGCTCAGTCATATGTTCAGGAAAGAAAATGCTCGCATGATGGTGCAGTTCTCCATTTTTCATTTGCCTTTTCGTGTTACTCGGTGTTTTTTTTTTTGAGCCGCGCACTTTCGTTCTGGTTGTTCAACATCGCGTCCGAAAACGCAATTAACTCTGGGAAAGGTCGTGACTCCCCCCCCCTCCTCTGCTGTTCCCCACCGCGAACGCTAATTAAATTGGTACTCTTCAAATGCACTTTTGTTCAATCGCATACTGCACGAAGCTATGTAGAATGGAAACTAAATGGATGCATAACTGAATTTGGTGCGATGTATGAAAAGATGTGGTCGCAGATAGGGAAATACGTATGAGGTTTTTTTTTTAATTTTTTGCAGAGGCCTTGAGGCCCGATTGGATCAGTCAGTTTGCTAACTGCTTTGAGGTCAGGAGCAGTGTCTTAGCCATATTAATATTTACACAGTCTTCTTTTCTGTGTCGTTTCTTATTGAACGCGTGTTTCTGCTTTTCTTTATTGTCATTATTACTTCATCGCTAATCCGCCTGCTCCCACGCAATTAATTTTGGGGGGAGCCAGAATTCTTTGCCAAAAACAATTTGAAGCTCCTGACTTAAAAAGAACACCATAAATAAAGATGGGTACAAGGATAAATTGAACCATACTGCAATGGCGCAGTTTTAGTGGTTACAAATCTTCCCAGGCCCCAGAAATGATATATTCTGCCATACTTACAACAATGCAAGCCCAGTCGTCGCGAGTGTCCACAGTGCCCTCGAAACAACTTTGTAACCCAGCCTCTTTACAGCGACGGTTTTTTTTTTCTTTCCTTACTGTAAGAGAAATGTCCATTATGCGCATACTGTCTCGTGTATCAAATGCCATAAGCCATAGTTGTGGTTTATATTAACAATTTATGCCTCTGTAGCCTGGGAACACGCACACTTCTTTTTTACTCCTTTGTCTAGACTAATGCGCTGCATGTCATACAGCCTCAGTTCTGAGAAAGAAGTTAAATAGAGCTTTCAGCGAAGGGGGTTGATGTACGCATCAGAGGCGAAATGAAGTACTTTCACCCGCAGCAAACTGCAGCTCCGAAAAAATTAAAACGCAAATGCAATATGGCCACAGGCAATGCAGTAATGCACTGTAGCAGTAATGGACGTTGCCCTGTTGCATTATTCGTTCAACCATAACGTGTATTAACAAAAAAAGCTACATCCACGAGTGCACTTACTCTCCGAACCATGTCTCACAGAAAGCCATTGTGATGTCATCGTCAATAAATCTTTCTTTGATCGTCACTGTGTATACTGTATCTCCTTCCACTGATAAATCAGTTCTGTTTATTCTATTTCAACATTAGTAGAAGCCATAGCCGTGAGCGAAGCGGTTGCTTCGTCGTCTTATGCCGAGAGCCATGTCGGCCGTAGATGACATGCAGTAGTGGGGCCCATCCACCCTAAGGCTTCATTAAGTGTTCGTTAATTGAGGCTTGCGTTCCCCCCTGCTAAAAAGACAATGTAATCAAGGTGGTTGCGCTATTCAGTGAAACGCGGAGGGCAACTTTGGGCGTGACCACGAGCGCACGAATTTTCGCAATGCCTACCAAGACAGCGTTGTCAGCATTTGGGGCCACGTCGATGTCGGCGTACAACAGACACGTGCTTCGCCGAAAATAACCGAGAAGTACTGCCACATTATCAGTAGTGAAGCTGTTCTCTGTCGAGGCTTTCGTATCCGACATCTATGGTTACGCTGGTGGGCATGGTGAGCAAGGTGGACAGAAATGTGGTGTATATCACTGCTCACCACTGGTCCACGAAAGTAACAGATATCCCTAAACGCGGGCACGCGCTAGCACCACCGTAAATACCTGTGCCACGTGATTTTGGTAAATCTCGCTGCACACAACAACCACTAAAAAGGAAGAATGGAACGCTTAGCTCGACAAATGACGTGAACTTTACAAGAGTCCCTCCACAGTGACCCAACACTTGTTAGTTAAGGAAGGTACTGCTGTGTTACCTCCACAAAGCTTAATAATGGTTTGTTTAGCAAAAAGCAAAGATAATAAATTGCAAAACATAGAAATGAGATAGCCTGATCAAGGGAAGGTTACCGGCTTCGCTGTTTTCTCTCTGTTTGCGAAACAGAGATGGTTAGCTCTTTAATAAAATACAGATTTAAAAAATAAACAAACATGGTTCATAACTCCACCATAGATGAAGTGGTGCGTGTTTTCACAGACATAGTTAGGGATTTATTATGCACTGATATATGAGAGCTCATATAATGTCTGTTTGTATTTTGCAGCAGTGACACTGCTTGAGGTGGAAGTGCCCACGTTGGCGCTCATAGAAGTATACCTCCCTCCCGAAGACTAACACCAACGTTATCATTAACTGTTGTGGTAGCTGAAGTTGTTACCTGGACACGGCATACTGCGAACCGAAGTGTGAGAGCAAGCTAGCTGGTATTCCGCAATGTTAAAACTTAAGTGCAAACGGTAAACAGCGGACAATGTAACGAAGAAGAGAAGTTCTAACTTCAAACTATATTTAATAAAGCAACACACAAAAATACGTATACCTTTCACATGAGATCACAATCGTATCGGTCAAAGCACGAGGGTGATAGAACGAACTATAACTAAAACTAGACAAGACGACACGGGCCAGTTCTTCTGGCGTATTTATGCTGTGACATGTGTTATGCCATGTGTTATGGCGACAACACTGTCTCTTATGGAATTCAAAGGAGTACGTTCGTGTTCAAGTGGCATCTACGTACACATCAGCTACAGTTTCATGCCATTACATCAAGGGCACTGATACAATTGTTAGAGCAAACCTTCAAAAGGGATTGTCATCGTCAGCCTGTCTTGAGCCTTCTGCCTGACGAAGTGTTCTCCACAATGATCCTCAACTCACTCTGTCCCGCGCGAAGTGATTCCATTTTATGCTCCCTAAAACTTTTTAATTTCGTCGCTTCCTTTTACCCTCTGCCGTCTACGGCCAAGTTTACCATCTCTTAGTATCCGTCCCGGAAGGAAGAAAAATAGGAGGAAGAGAACGGCAGGGAGGTTAGCCAGCCTATAGGCAGCCGGTTTGCTACCCTGCGCATGGGATGAGGATGGGGGAAATAAAAGATAGAGGAGAGAGGGAAGAGAGATAAACACAGCACATTCGGCACCACAGGCGCGCACACTCAGTCATAGTCCAGTCTTGCCTTTCGCGGTGTGTGACATTGCTGTCACATTCGTTCCGATGTTCTAAGTGACCTTTTATTATCTGTCCTATAAACTGGGCCAACCCGTGTCCTCCCCCCCCCCTTTTTTTTTACTTGAGTATCTAAAAAGATATTGTCAAATCTGTTCATTCTCTAATCTACACTGCTGCGTCCGGTCTCTTAATGTTAAACTTTTTTTTTCATTGCGTTGAGCGCCGCATAATACTTAGGTTCTTTTCCAGTGTTTGTGTTATAGTACTACTGGTCGCAAAAAAAATGAAAATTGACACATACCCGTTTGTGGCTTCAAGCCACAAGGGAAACCTTATATGGACCTCTAATAAAGAAAGCCTTTTGCGCATATTAGTTCCTGGTTGATTTCCGGATCACGACGAATTTCCCTGCATCTGAGAACTGTTCTTTCTGAGAAACCCGTATGGGTTTCGTTGCGGCATCGCACCATGGACGGGTAATTGTCAATTTCCCTATCTTAACCATTCAGCCACCTTGCGAAATTCTGCTCAACTTGTTTGCAACTACAGTTGCCCTAAATGTTAAAATGGCAAAAAGCAATGGTTTAACAGTTGTCGCTTTAGTTGTAGTAGTATGCCACCGTTCATGAGCTGACAGTGCCTCAAGTATTGAAGATTGGACGGGTTGGTTCGTCGTACTTGAACTACTATAGCGCATTACAGCAACAAAGAAACGACTAAGCAGACTGACACAAGAGAACAGAGCGCTAGCTTTTAACAGTTATTTATTCACAAATTGCAGCCAATATGTAGCCTTGCGCAAATCTACAAAGAACAGCCGAACGTATCACCAAGATTAAAGACACCATCTCGACTACACAGACTAAATATTCATAGACGGTTCGTCTGATTTAAAAAAGGGCATTTCATGTTCGGGTCGCAAAAAAATCAGCCTCCTTAAATCCCGTCCAACCGCTTGCTCAACCGAGCACAATTGCGGTTTGGGCACTGTGAAACCAGCTCTTTTTACTCGATACCACTTTCATGTGGTAAGAGGTATATTGGCCAGATGGATCGCTGCCTTGATGAAAAGCTCAGATAGCACCATTACAATGTCTACGAAACATTCAAGGGACACGCTGGAATTCACTGCCGTGATGGGATTGTGGATGTACCCATTTCTTTGATCAATAGGAATTGGTAGAAACTAACCCATCACAAATCGTTTCAGAAATTATTTCAAGTGCATTGTATAGCAAAAGCTGGCATCACGTGTATCAACATGGGCTTTATCTGAGCATAACATGTCCTCTTATAATGAGGCGAACTGACTATAAAACTTTGGTGTATGAAGTTGAGATGGTGTTGTCTAATCTTGGCAATAAATACGTTCGGGTGTTTTTGTATGCTTGCTCAAGACTACGTATTTGATGCGATTTGCGAACAAAGCTCAGTTGGAAGTTAGCGCTCTGTCCTCTTGTATCCGTCTGCTCGGCCATTTATTTTTTACTGCGATGCGCTAAAGCAGTTCAAGTGCTAGTAGAGCCTACTGTATATGTTCCAGCTCATCTATATTCATCAGCGGATCTCTGTTACTTGAGTAAGCTTCCCTGTTAACATTGAGCTAGGACAGGCCTACTGCTTTGCTAATTCAAAGTTCCGGGTTTGTACCGAGAATTCTCGTTTTTTCGCCACACCACCTACACACCACGTTTGTGTTCTGCATAATCATCTTCTGCTTTCTGTGTGGCTATGTCCCCCTAATTCTTTAATCATTCCTTCCAACAATAATCATATTGTCTGGGATTTTACGTCCCAAATTTAAGATGTGATCATTTCTTGTAATTCATCACCGTCATTCTTGAAGAGAACAGCATCGTCTACAAACCGCGAATCGGTATTCTCTATTGATCTTCAACTCTATTTTTTCCCAGTGCAGTCGTTTTAATACTTCTCATCGGCGAGCAGTGATATCTGCCTGAACCTACCTAAGTTCTTATCTAAACTACGGAATAGAAAAGCATTCCATGTCAGTCATTAGGACGGCGAAGCTCACGTGCAAGTTGGTGGCCAAACAAGCACCCGTGAATGTGTCAAAGGCTTCTGAGAATCTTCTCTGAGGCGGGCAGCACTTAAGTGGTAGTTGAAACTCGCAATGTTTGACAAGAGTTTGACAATAATATGCAATATTACCGAAGCAAGGTTTTTGTGAAAATAGGGGCATTACTCGAGCCTTTCTCAAGCTTACTTACTAAAGTTATGAAAGAGCATGCACGACGTTTGATATTTTGAAGGAGGTTTACAAACGGTGGATTACGTTACCGAAAACTAGAATGCTTAAAGGCCCCCAAAAAGTAAAAGGAGTGGTTTGCTCCTGTTATGTGATGCATAAACTAAGCCTCTGGTAGTAACGCATAAAAAGATCCAAACGCGCACGCACACACGTGTTTGTGCCTTCATTCGTACACCTTTTTTTCAGTACAAGTGCATGAGAATAGCAATGGTAACGCTGTACCCACTCGAATGGCAACTCGAGATTATATAGCGATCATCCTAAAAACAGTCGAGTAGTTTCCCGGTAGTATCCCATTTGAAAGAATATCCTGCAGACCTCAAGGCAAACAGACGCTGCGAGCAATTATTGTTGAGAACCTTGAAGAAAAAAGCTGCCAGCGGTGAAGAAAGCGAATGCGGGGAGGAAGGTGGTTGAGAGGAGTGGGAGCTAGAGCGGGCAACCATTATCTGCTGAAAGGAGCAACGCGACAATTTGACCTCAGTGAAACCGCATGTTTTAATGACTAAAAGGCTTAGCGGCCAGCGAGACTACACGACGTGCTCTAATGACTTTTCTTGCCTCCACCTTCTTTATTCTCTTTTTTTTTCTCGACTGCACTTTTCCCGCTCATATTTCCTTTCTGCCTCTCATCTCTGGGTTCTATAGGTTAGTAGGCACCGTGGAGCGTTTATTTCAACGCTTCACTGCAGAAGCGACGACACCCTGAGAGCATCAACGTGGATTTTCCTCGGAGTCGCCTTACTCGACACGTATTCATGAAGGAAGCATAGAAGGTTTCTCGTTCTGTTTTCACTAGAACGTTTCTCTATTTTTCCGCATATCCCCTTTACTGCGGCGTACATCTTGTGTAATTGTCGACCCCCTGCCCCTCCGTGTGATTGTGCAAAGGCTGGAAAAGAACATGACGACAGACCGCAGAGGCTCGTCCACTTCATTTGAACGAGTACACCACTAACGCCTTCTCCACCCACACGCTTCTTTCGTTTTCGTTCACGTTGATGAATACAGCAACATTTGTCGGTTTTAATCCCGCGTTGAAAACTGCACTGGAGATTATTGCTCTCTTACCATCGCTGCTCCCATCTCTCCAGCCTATACGACCGCGACTGCAGCCTCGTTTTGTTGATCATTTCTCGTTGAAAGCTATCTCTGCAGCGTGTATTCACGTTTCCGTATTCAACGTCGCATGATCCAGGCTCGCTACTGTGTAGTAAATACACGCTACTGTATACTGCGTGGTGCGTGGGAAATGGCGCAACACTCGTGAGGCAGCCTGTGATTTCACAAAGTGTATCGCGGCGAGAACGGCTTGCAACATCGGGTGCAGGCGTCCGGCGAAGCCGACGCGTTATACGGTCATGACCATCAAATGATGCCATTACACTGATGCCGGCCATCGGCGAAGCAATGCGCGCGAAGGCGATGCCTGCCCGCGGCGTTGAATACAAGGAGTGATTTAACGACCGGCTCCCTCGCGTGAAGCACATGAACCAGCTTTCTGTTTTCGTTCATGCAAGCCTTACTTCTCCTTGGTTTCAAAATGTCTGTCGCGCGATCACGCAATTTAAATGGATTTTGCGTAAGCCTGAAGTATCGCCGAGATTAGATTTGATGGCTGTCTAACTCTAGGCCACATTCACAGCCGCGTGCCCAGGGGCGTGCAGATAGGAACAGGGTGCTTTTTTTCGCGCAAGGCTATTTGGTAAATACCCTTTCCTAATCTTTATAATACCTATTTTATTGCATTTTTGTCTATTCATTGCACTCTCAGTCAATCTAACAGTATTTTTCAAGAAAAATTCTTCTTATCTTGGGCAATATAGCAGCAAGATACTTTTATCTTCGAATATGCAGATATACCGCCACGAAAAGTAACACTCTAAAAAAGGGTTATAGCGCGTGAGTGTTAATCTCGTATCATAAAGCTCGACCGAATAAACTGTGAATTTTATATGACTAACTTCTGTGCTTTTGTGTAAATATGTGCACAACACACATCCATTTTTCCGCACTGCTTTGTCTCCTGTAACATCTTACCAAGCTTTGTGTGACTCCCTATCATGCTTGTGAGTTTAGCGATTTTGTTGAAATATATCACTATTTCTTCTGCCTTGAGACATTCTGTTTTTTTGTTTTTTTACGTACACAGTAAGTGTTATCTTTCATACCAATAGAAGCACGTTTTCTGAATACAGGTGTCAACCTTTCCTATAAGCCATATCAATTAAAGAAGACTGGTAACTGACTGAAGCTTCGCTAATATCAAATGCGAAAGCGGTTTCGCGCTTCATATATACCAGGTATAAAGTGTTACACCACACGTATTCACGAGTGAAAGATAAATATTAGTGCTTTGTTGGAAGGCAGTAAATTTTACAGCAGCTATTTTGTATATTCTACAGAAGAGAAAGCAAATTACTCCTGTTATTTCAAATCCTTCACGTGGAGCGCATACCTACGTATACCATGGGCATAAGCCGGCCACAGGCATGTAATAAAGAGGAATCATTTTGGACTGATTTCCTCATACGAAGGTCACCTCTAATTATAAAAAATAAAGGAAAAGGAAAACATCTGCAAGGTATTTCAAAGCGTTCCGTAAAAATTCTCGTCGGCAGACCTTCGGAAACACCCCGAAACAAAGTATAGTTGTGTTAATGCGCAAGAGCTCGTTTCTGCATCGGTTCTTTTTGCCCTTATGTCTCGGTCTCCCACCGATTACTCAATAATCCACCGCGTGTTTCAGCGCCGTGTTTCAGCGCTGGAATATCATTAAGAGCGACGCGAACCCCACCTCCGACCATACCACTATCAAAATTTCGCTCCCAACCCCACGTACCAGCCGGAGAAGGTGGTGCAACAAAGCAACGCAGGAATCGCTCAAACGAAACCTTAATTACATATATTTTATCGTATGTTTCTTTATAACATTCAGCTAGGCACCAAACTCTAATCATAGATTTTGAAATGCATATCGTTTCCTTCGAAAAACAAGACAGAAAAAGAAATGAGCCTGAGTGACGAGACAACAAAAAAATTGCACGAAAAATTGGAACCAAAGTGCGCAGTGTTAGTGATTGTTTTGCGTGTATTTGCTCATGCTTTCGTGTGGCTGTGTCAAAGTTCTATCGCCTCATCGCCACCGCGGAGTACTAACGAGTTCCCAATACGCTCTTTCTTTCTTCCTTTCCCCGCTCTGCTGTGCAGACAAGTACCAGATATCGACGGAGGGGGACCTGGTCATCGACCGCGTCGACATGGCCGACGCGAGGCGCAAGTACCGCTGCATCACGCGCAACATTCTGGTCGGCGAGACCGTGTCCGGTTCCAGCTGGGCACAGCTGCTTGTTACCGGTAGGTGATGGCGGCCTGCCCGACCGACCGCTCGTGTCTCGCGAGCCGCCACTATAACTACAACACCCGCTTCAACCGATCTGCCTTCCTTTCAGTACACCTCCCTTTTCCCGCGTCGTCACTCTGCCCTAGAAGCCTCTTTCTGGTATTTTTTTGTTGCTTGCTTGCCTTCCTTTACCCGCCACTCGGTTCTGCACCACACTGCTGCTGCTCCAGCCAGCCGCCACCACTTGCTCTTGTCAACCCGTTAACGCGTCCGGGAGCCGTAAGCACCACTCCGCCCGTTCGCTTCGTCGACACGCGCGCTAACGAACAAACGAAAGCCGATGGGCTTTTCCTATGGCGTGGATATGGGCAACGGCACGAACGCTGCCCGGACGAGAACAATTTCGTTTGTCAGAGCAACGTACTCGTTTTTCTTTTCGTCCCTTTTTTGCTTGTGCCGTAGCGTTCACGTAACACGCCACATCTATTTGCGTGTGTTTTCGGTATCTTATTCGTCACGCGTCATTCATCTGTAGGTTTCGCGTTTGTTTCCTTTTTGTTTTTAGACTGATACTGAGCAGACTGCTGGGTCTCTTAGATACGCAGGTAAATCATTCGCTCATAGCGTAGTTTTTAAAAAAATGTGGAAAAAAAACAAAAAGGCCGAAGCAGGTAGGTTATTCAGAAAAGCATCTGGTTCACTACCCTATATGAGAGATTAGAAAAGGAAGTACCAGCGAAGTGAGAAAGAGGGCGAGGGAATGGGTATCACACTTTTACCGTGAGATTCGTATAATTGGGAAAGTACTCGGTTATTTCTATGGGTCCAATCTCTGCTGAAAAACGAAGCAGTGCAAACTAAAGTGGCAAACGCTGACTATGTAAGCAGGTTGCTGTGAAAGAGTTTGAGATTAAACATTAATTAGCGTTGTTGTCACAGAGCAATACATTATTGTTAGCACTTACGCAATGTAGGGCGGAGCTGTTGTCGGCAATACGGTTCAGAAAAACTAAAGGCCTTGAGAACAGTCAAATTACTAGACCAGCACTTTCATGCAGCACTACTACGTCCTCTATTGTGAGGCGCTTCATGATGACCCACGCAAAAACAATGATCATACATTTCTATGACAAACCACTCCCCCAGTCTCGTAATTGTCATCATTGTATGCATGTATTCTTTATTTGTTTGTGCGGGAGTTAACATGCACGTGGTCGGAGGGGCGATGCGTGTGCGCGCGAGCATACGTGTGTTCTCACCGGAAGAACGCCGCGGCTGCAGGAAAAAAGAATAATGGCTAACCCATGAAGGCCACAAGCGAATCACCGTCATAGAGACCTTCAAACTATTTTAATTGGACGCACCTCCCAAACATGGACATGATTGCCCCCCCTTGACATTGCAGAATACAAATCTAACCGTGCTTGTCTCACCTAGTAATGGATTTCTTTCCACGAACGGCGTAATTAACGAGCCTTTTGGATGCAAAGCACCTCTTGGACTCACATGTGAAACATCGTACGTACGTACGTGAGTCCATACGAGTGCCGCGCCGGAAGTCGTTTCTTTCGCCGCAAATGTTGCAGTGGCGCCAAGTAAGTCACGCCGCAGATGCGCGTTGACGTCACGCTCCCCTCTTACGCTTCCCTCGCAGATGCACGCTGACGTAACTCTCTCCCTCATCCGCCGCAGCATGCTCGCCGCAGCACCCGCAGCTGCCTGTTCGACGTCGCGTGTCAGCAGGAACCTCACAGCGTGCACTTCACCGATCAAAAGGCCGTGTTAATCAAAGCGAAATATGCGCATTGTCCAGTCCAGCGCCCATGTCTCGAAAGAAACGATGAGTACGAAGTCTTGCCAAAAAGTTTAATGAAACTTCGACGAAAACCAACCAGACCCTCGTGTATTTGTGCAACGTTTACTCGAGTAAACGCTACACCAAGTTTCGCTCCGAACCGTTCCCAGCAACCGCGTCGACGCCCGTTTTAACTGAGTCAACGCCGTGCGCAGCGCTGCTACTTCGCACTCCATCATGGTTCCCTACGAGGAGATGGTCCATAACTTTTTTACTGTTGCTTTTCCTTTCCTGCCTTTACACCATGTTTGTAACGCCCTGGTTACTACTTGGTTCTCACTATTGTTACGGTGTAACCGTCGAAACAGCTGGTGGGAGCACTTTGCGACGTCGATACACATTACAGGCCACATAGAACTGTTTGCTGCGTTGGCTAGGGCCCACCGGAGCTGCTGGCCATTGCTGTACCAATGTTCTAGCTCTCTGTCCTTTTATTCGTCTACATCTCCCCTCTCTCTTCTTCTCTCTCTTCCCACTTTCTCTCTCTCTATACATCAGTTATCGCAGCATGTGCCACCCGCTGAACATTAGACGCACAAGTTTCGGTCGCAAACTGAATGCGAATCCGATGAAAGCCTCCTAGGGCCCGAAGCTGCGCAGCGGGGTGTAATTAACGTCCCGTAACGCTGTCCACATTGAGTCGAGAGAAAGAGTGAAGGAAATGAAGGGCGAGAGAGAACGGCAGGAATAACGTTCGTGTCGTTTTCAGCTGCCACGAAAAACGGCTCCCCCGTCGGCAAACTGGCGGCTGATAACTGCTTGGCTATTGATTTTTGGCGCCGCCAGCTCGCGACCTGACCAAAGTTTCATTTTATTACTCTTGTTAGGTGGCTATTAGCGAGAATCCGCGCGCGAGCCAGGCCTGAATCTCTATAGGGGACTGCTGTTCTCGGCAAAAGCAGGCCAGAGACGCCCCTTGAAGTACCTGGGGGTAGTAATCGGTCGGAAGCAGGAATCCGTTCAATATATGCTCTAGTCGTTTTCACACCCGCATTTCGTCTATTTAGTGGTAGATATTAAAAGTTGGTAACATGCAAAAGAAGCATGTGGGTGTGGCAGATTGCTATTTTGCAGGAACTTATAGTACTTCACCTTGATTTCTTCTCGTTTTATTCGGCAGGATGTACGTCACGACAGGTCTGCATCAAACAAATAGTATATTAAATACAAAAGCGTGGGGATTAAGCAGACCAAAGTTTGTCTACTAGGAAATGCCTCTGAATTCGATAGTGTGGGCGCAACAACTCCCAGCAGCCACCTAGGTGGCCCCAAGCTCGGGCTTTCTATCAGCCTAATTTTAAATAAAGTTATTTTATCATCATCATTGGAAACGTGACATCGTTTAATGAAAGAGAGTTAGGTGTTTTGCTAGAGTGTTGGCCGGTAATGTAAAAGACGTTATTATGTGGACGCATCTGAACGAATATACACCGTTCTTCAATCAATATATTTTAGATCCAACTTAAAATACAGTCAGTTACAACCTAAATACTAGCGCCGCTCACAGAACTGTGGCACACCTGTCATTCATTTGTGCGATGCAACAAAGAAAGACAAATGTGAGACAGTGAAATCTTTCATTTTTCTGTATACGTATGAAGTTTCTGTATTCTTTCAAGGAAATCACGGCCAAATGTGCAGTACGAGTCCATCCTCATCAAATCTCGTATAGAGTCCTCCTTGTGAAGCTGTTGCGGCGGAAATAATAGATGACAGATACTGCACACGCCAGCGCACACAGCCTTCTGGACTTTGTGGTCCATGGCTTCACAATAAGAATGCAAAAATATTTAGCCACACGTCGCAGATGATGAAGGTGCACGCATGTGACAAATATGTGCGAAGTGAAAAGATGCGTGTAAAATATGACATGCAAACAATTAGCATATCCCACGTACAGTGGGAATCGATGATATGCTAAGCGGGAATGAGGAAGGTTAATATGTCAATTTAAAGTCAGCGCAATGTTACAAGGTGAACGTAAATATTGCTTACTGACTTCAATGCCATGTCATCATGTTTGGAAGTGTAGTTTACCTTGGTCGTCTATTCACTTCACGTGATACCAAATTTAGATGTGACGTCAAATGTAGCGCTAGTGAAACGGCCGCGAGCACGCTATGAGCGTAGCAAGTAGTGATGTTTTACATCACATGCATGCCATGATTGTCATATTTGGACGTGTCATTTACCTTCGTCGTCTATTCACGTCATGTGATACCAAATTTCGTATACGTGGAGCTGGCGAAGCTGCCGCGAGCACGCTATGAGCGTAGAATATAATCATGTTACACATGACACACATATGATATGTTTAGACGTGTCATTTATCTTCGTCATCTACTCACGTCACGTGATACAAATTTTGGCTTATGTGCAGCTAGCGAAACGACACCGAGCGCACCATGAGCGTGGTTTGTAGTCATGACTTGTCATCACATGAATATCATGACATGCATATTCTGATCTCCACGTTATAGGGTCTGTCACTTAGGTTCGCCATGCAGTCATGTCATACCATACAAGTTTTTCAAAATGTCTTGTGAATAAAACCACCGCAAGAGCAGCAAGATCATGAAATGTAACTGATAACATTCATGACATACATATCATGATTTTCATGTTACGACTAGACAGTTATGCTCGTCAAACAGTGACGTTATGCCATATAAATTTTGGTATTGATACCATTATCGAGACGGCCAGAAAAGTTAAAAGTCGTAGGCGGATAGATAGATAGATAGATAGATAGATAGATAGATAGATAGATAGATAGATAGATAGATAGATAGATAGATAGATAGATAGATAGATAGATAGATAGATAGATAGATAGATAGATAGATAGATAGATAGATAGATAGATAGATAGATAGATAGATAGATAGATAGATAGATAGATAGATAGATAGATAGATAGATAGATAGATAGATAGATAGAATAGATAGATAGATAATAGATAGATAAGATAGATATGTTATTTGCGTTTCGAACATGTTTTTAGCCACTTTTGAACGCGTTAACTGACGTGCAGGCCCTTTCCTAAGTGATATCACGTTGTAAAAGAGCGATAAATGCATTGAAAGCATGCGGGAAATTCGAAAAAATTTAACTCACGCGAAGCAGAAAAAAAATGGTGTCTGTGTATGTGCGTGTAACGCGGAAGCAATTTAATGCAACCCCTCCCGGACAAAGAGGGTATCAAGACATACAGACATACAGACAGACAGACAGACAGACAGACAGACAGACAGACAGACAGACAGACAGACAGACAGACAGACAGATAGATAAATAGATAGATAGTTAGATAGATAGATAGATAGATAGATAGATAGATAGATAGATAGATAGATAGATAGATAGATAGATAGATAGATAGATAGATAGATAGATAGATAGATAGATAGATAGATAGATAGATAGATAGATAGATAGATAGATAGATAGATAGATAGATAGATAGATAGATAGATAGATAGATAGATAGATAGATAGATAGATAGATAGATAGATAGATAGATAGATAGATAGATAGATAGATAGATAGATAGATAGATAGATAGATAGATAGATAGATAGATAGATAGATAGATAGATAGATAGATAGATAATAGATAGATAGATGCTCTCAATGTCGCCGAAGTTCGCTAAGTAAATGCTTTGCATTTATTAATTTTGCCGTGATGACATAAATTGCACAAGACGCATTTCGAGCCACATCACGCAAAAGTTCCAGTTCAGCGGCCGCAGCCATAACTTTGAGGCACCACGAAACACAGTGCCGGCAGCAAGCCGGTGAGTTCTAAGCGAGGGACATAGTACAGCTCGAGCAAGCGAACGTGAGACCAAACATGGCGTCGCATGCGGGACGTCTGCCGTCAGGGAACCTCGAAAAAGAAAGCGAGTGAACGCTCAGCCACCGCCACGAACAGCGCCGAGCCGGTTCGGAGCAAGCGCCGATGAAACCGACGACTATGGCGGCCCTTTACTACAAACTTCCTTGAGTGAGTGCGAGTGCAGCGAGCGAACGCGAGTCCACCGCCGGAGCCGCCGCCAACAGCCGGCACCAAGCTGCTTGCGACTGATTGACGGGGAGCCAACTGTAATGGTGACCAATATTCAAAATTTTTTGACGCTAGCGGAAGCCCACACCTGCCCATGTCGGTGCGCTTCAATTGCGCGGCATACTACAACCAAGCTCATTACCGGCAATCACAACGTGTTTTGGATGACTAGCAGCGCAGCGACGAGGTCTCAGCCAATATGGCTAGCCCGCAGCTTATCATGGCGGCGAACACACGCGAACACTCAATGATCAAGCGGCCGATGGCGATGGCGGCCAATTTCTAGGCGGTCACAAAGCACAGGCCAGCTGCAGACACCCAAGCCGAAAGCCTGTTGCTGGCAGGTGCGATCCGTATCGCGCACGCGAAAAGTACGGCATAATAAAGAATTTTCACCTACTTGTGAAAGAATTCATCGTCGATTCATGCCCTGAGTCAGATTGAAATTATGGATCCGATCGGCCTGCTGTCTTCTCAGCCGCCATTCCCAACCGGTCATGTCGTGAGGTGGTCACGGCCATCGTTATTACGCCAAAGATATAAAGCGTGGCATGCCGATGTGTAAAGATCTGCTCTAGACTTTATGTGTGCAGCGAAACGTAAAAGCAACGTGCACGCTCATTCCCGGGTACGTGTATATAAGGCACGCAATTCCTAGATCGCCTAACTCTGGGAGCGCGAGGCAAAACGCCAACCGTCAACAAGAAAACAAGGGGGAAGAGTGGACCAAGAGCGCGGTTTTGACAACAGTTTGCACACGGCCCGCATCTCCAGCGCAATTTGGAGACTATAGCTGTTTTTTCACACGGCACGCATCGCTCTGTGATTACTCCTCAATTGTCTATCCGTTAATCGTGCGCGCCTATTAAGCCCCGTCAATCCTTTTTCAGGCAATTTTGTGTATAACTCCCGCGTCGAAAATAGGCCACCACGCGAATATATGACTGCCTTCCGCCTCCACCTTCATTGTTTTTATATTTATGTTTCCTTGATACTTGTATCTTCGTTCATATATAGATGACTCAGCAACAGAAATTTGTTTTTATTTTATAGGAACAGCGCTTGTATACAAGTCTACCAATCTAAACGCACAGGCTTAGCGACGCGTATACGAGCCAAGAAAGATGTGCTTACTCTTACAAATATGATAGCTTATGACAGGACTTTGTTAGTTAGGCCAGAAACTGGCCGATAGGTCCGACAGCGCTTACCAGCCATGCCCAATATCCCGAATCATACTTGAGACACCTGAGTGGAAAGTACTCGCCCGTTTACTGTTACAATGCTGTGTGCACGAGTTTTTTTTTTATAATGCTCCAATGGACGTCTAACCTGTAAGAGTTCTTCTGAGACTATTTTCATTTTTTGTTTAGAAAGGAGTTTCTGTTAAAAGAAATCACCGCATCGAGCGAAATAAGATTCTTAGCTGTTCAAACACGTTCGCGATGTCACGAACACATTCGCAGACCACTTGCTAGTGAATGCACGTTCCACTCTTTCTCTCCGTGCGGGCGACGTGACGTTGTCAGAGCCGTGGGCTCGAGCCAGCGGTGTGAGGCCACAGTTTGATTCAATCTTACGCACGTTTGGAGATCAATGCTTGCATTTGTCGCGCAAACTGCCCACCACCAAAGCATTCTTCTTTCTATCTTCTTTCTTCAGCAAATTCATTTTTTTCTTCCAACCAATTCTCTCTTCTATCAATGAGCCCTGGCTTCTTTGCAGTTGTGTTTCTTCAACTTTTCTTTACCGCTATTTTACTGGAGCGATCGTTTTGAAGGGAAGCACTCGTGTCGCTAACATGTCTTGCTTTGTGTCTCGTCCCAACACTAGTTCAGTCTTTTCACGGCAAATGCGACGTGCGACTGCGGTAAACATTTATGGAGCACGTAGGAAGAACAAAGGTCTAGCCCAAACCAACGTACGAACATCCTTCGCGCGTAGCAATTCGGTTCTTCAAGTTAGGTTAAAAAAAAAGTGAGAGAATTCACGCGTCTCGTGTTTACGTTCCGATTTAACTAGACCGGACGGAAACCAGCAGTCAAAAAGAGACAAGCCATAAGGAACTGAGTTTAGGCTTTTTTTTCTCTTACTGCCAACCGGAACCAATAGCTATGAAAAAAGAAGCTGAGAAAAAGAAAACAGAAATCAATCTGCACGACGTATCTCGTAAAACGTACTCCTGGTTCTTCTTTATCGCGTCGAGTGAAGCGGTGGCGGTGATTCTGGAGATGCCGTTCGGGACGAATTGAAACGATCGCCGTTTGTTTGTGACGTTGATGTCGCCGTCTAAGATCGCCCGGGTCGTCGTCGGAGACCGTCGTGTGTACAAGGAGAGAGAGCTTCCCGCGCAATCCTTCCAAGAAAACGAAAATTGAAAATATACACATGATCGTAAAATATAAGCCACGTGTGTCCTCTGCCAACCAAGCCCTGTACACTTAAACAAGTAACAAAAGGAGAACAAAAAATGACGGTGTAGAAAAGCGAGGAATAGCAAGCGGGGAGGAGGACCTTGCGCTCACTGCGAATGATGTTTAAGGGTCTATATATTTCTTTTTTTTTGTGGCGTTCGCGATCAAAGTTTATGCCTTAGTGCATTTTTATCAATTTTTTCACTCTTGTTTTTTTCTAGACTGAGAAGTAGAGAAGGGTGTGTAGGGAGTACGAGTACATGTGGACGACAGACTGCGCGCCGTCTATACTTCTTTATGGGCGCAAGTAGTGTGCATTCGATGCAAAGTGAGCAAGCAGAAAGATGGTAGGGGCATAAAAAGAAATTTATAGAAGAAAAAAGAAGGAACATGGCGGCGGGCCGACACACGTAGTTGTCACGTGGGTGAAAAATGACGACCACTGCTTTCTATTCAGTCTGGGCGAAAGATAAGCTAGAACGAGTGATTTCGAATTCCTGGGGTCGCGTGCTTACATCTTTTGCCCGCTCAAACTCTCCAAGATTTTCTGGCCCGGATGGCGAAACACAGTTTGTCAAGCTTCATCTACGTAAGTTCTGTTTTCGTTTCGGAACGTTTTTCTGTTAGGACTACGACCCGCAATTTTTTTTTTTTGAAACCTTGACTTGGTCGGTCGCTTCTTCATTTATCATATTTTAGCCAGCTGGAAAGCCTGACTCTCTCTTTCTCCCTCCTTTTCGGGCTACTAGGTCTAGAAATGGCGATAACGCTGCTCCCTCTAGGGTTTTCAAATAAAGCTTCCCGCCAGATTTTTTCAGTCGATAAACACACGCGTGGGGGATTCTGCATTTTTATGCTTTACGCGTGCGTTTTTAGCGTCGCGCACGGCGATTACAAGTTACCGGCAAAAATGAAAATGACTTTTGGAGCGAGTTATACCTTTGGAACCACGGCAAGAAAGACATGCTTTATCTTTGTGTGTCGGACGGTTTGTAGTCTTACGCTGCTTTAGCAGAACTGAAAGCACCAAGTCTTCTAGGCTTCTATATACTTCAGACACGTACGTCTCTCTGAACCTTACGATGCCCAACCTAGTGGTGTACTGATCGTGGCACTCTATTGCTGACCCGAAGGCCGCGAAATGAAATCCCGGGTGCATTTAGATGGAGGTGAAATGTAGAGGTCTACGTAGTTAGATCTAGGCGCGCCTTGAAGAACACTGGAGGGTCAAAACTTCCCGAGCACTCCACTAGGGCGCCCGTCTTATTCATATCGTGGTTTATGGGACGTGAAATCCTAACATATTAATAATATAATAATATAATAATAATAATAATAATAATAATATAATAATAATAATAATAATAGTAGTAGTAGTAGTAGTAGTAGTAGTAGCAGTAGTAGTAGTAGTAGTAGTAGTAGTAGTAGTAGTAGTAGTAGTAGTAGTATCCTGACAATGCAGGAATGCTTGCTCACAGCAAGACGTTCTGCTTCCAGTAACAGCATGGTAATGGCAACGTAAAACGCACTATCTGGGTCAATTGAAACGGGAACAGCGGCAAGCCTTCGCGAAGGTATAATGCGCGCCGCCCAGTGATTACGATTGACAGTCGTGCGCATCCTGTTCGCCAGCTTTGCGCGCCTCTCAATGGTGATAACAGGACTTCGCCCGCTATACCATCGCGAAGACTTGCCGCTGTTCGAGTTTCGTTTGACGCAAATAGTGCCTGTACTCAACCCAATATGAATATTTAAACAGCGGAAAAGCCTCAAGCTGGTTTTCTATTTCATCTCAATTTTCCATCAACTTCTCAGACGTCTAAAATCATTCAGGACTCGTGTAGCCACCTTAACACTTTAATGTTTAACAGTGTAGGCGTGCGAAGCTGGTTCATTAAAAGGAGCCATTAAAAAAGGACCCCACTCCCCGTGGACGAATCCTGCGGTAAATGATCTTCGCAATAGACGGAGAAATTGAAATGAAGTAATGGCATGCTACTCAGAACATCCTGCACGTGGTCTCTGGCTTCACGGGGGTCTTTGTGGGCGTCTGTCGCCGCATAATAAAGCAATAAATTACACACTGAGAACAACACTTCGTCTAATGACGCAGGCCATTTTCGAAAACAAGATTCATCGGGTTCCTAAAATGTGCATTAGCTATAACAAACAAGAACTGAATTTTCAGTGAAGTTTGGCTATTAGTGAAATGTTCACGAAAGTAGATTTTGATATTGCACTGAAAATATTTGATAAGAAAACACAGAAGTGTTGGCTCAACTGTGCTTCCTGTTTTGCATAACGCTATTTTAACTGTCGCATGCTTAATAACTGCATCATGTCACGCTTCCAAGTGCAGAGGTTTCTTTTGCATTCATTTTTGTTATATTTTCAATTATGCGTTTGTATTTTCTATTGTTAGGCTGAACAATGGAGCGGAGGCATTCACCAGGCATTACAGCCTTTAGAGCCAGCTTCTCTTTTTGTGTGAAAGGGAAATAAACTTCACTTCACTAAAGTAAAGTATTCTTGCAGCGCAACGTAATAGGCCGTAAGCGGCCATCGTCTTCAGAAATCATGCGTCACGAATAAACTTCACATAACTAAAGTAAATTAATCTTGCAACGCAACGTAAGGGGCTGTCAGCGGCTATCGTCTTCAGAAATCATGCGTCACCTTAACCGTGCCCATCAAACAATGACAGCATCGATTCGTTTTTCTCAAAATATGGGGCTTCATCTACATCCAGCTAAGATTAAAAAGGAGGGTGGCCAACCCTGACGTCCTAGCCTCCCTTCCTATGCACACAATTATATTCAGCAGTACAATAATATTGGGGGTTTGGTTGTCCGCACGAAAGACTCCGGAGGAACTTACCCAACCTTGAGGCACCGGGGTATTGCAGTTTGTACTGTTTTATCAATGCGCAGTTGAACCGTCTGAACACACGCTTAATATGTGTGCGTGTGTTTGAAATACAGTAAAGTCGCAAAACGTGTTTAAAACGGTTGATACTCATTATTTCTATAGTTAGCCGCTACTTAGGCTGAGTGGTGACAAAGCTGGGCGGCCAAGCCAAAGACTCGCTTTCGATTACGGTCACTGTGATCGATTTTAAGGGTGGTGAAATGCTGAAGGCCCATGTACTGTGTGGTTCTTCAGTGTATGCTAAAGAACAACACGTGGTGAAAATTTTTCCCCGCCCTCTCCAATAGCTGAGAGTCACTTTGAGGTAGCATGCCCGATAAGCTAATCTATTATGAAACTTTTGCTAAATCTTCACTTGTGCATTATTGCGAAACATTCAGAGTGCACTGGTGTTAGTAACATCTTTATGAGGTAACCAGCAAGAACCCACAAGCAAATCTGCGCGTCTTCCGATACGGGAGAGTATTATTATATTTTTTTAAAGTTTCTGTAGGCATATTTTAATAGGATCTTTCTTTTCATGAAGCCTATAGGAAAAACTACAATAAAACAAATATTACGACTCAAGCATTGCCCAACGTCATTCCTGCTACATGATGCACTTTCGACGTTTTTCCACACGCAACAAGAACGGTCTCTGCGTGAGTGTTCATAGTGTGATCCAGTCTCATTAGCGTTTCCTGAGATGTGCCGGACTTTTCGGAATAAGGCTGATAGCGATAAACGCACGCGAACACTTGTCATTCTTGAATCGTCCTTTTCAGGCCTGGTGCGTTTCGACTTTTATTGAGTGGTGATTACCATAAATTGAAGGGTGGACTAGCCCCGGCTCTATCGCAACACCTTGAGTGCTGCGTTTTTTTTTTATTGTAAGGAGAAAGACTTCGACGTGGGTGGATGGTTAGCTTGGCGTCTTCGAGGGCTTCTTCCGATCTTCGATCAGCATTAACGAGCCAGAAAAGTGCCACCAATGTGGTTCCTCGTTACTCGCCATTCTCTGACTACAGAGGGAGAAACAAAAGGCAAGAAGAGCAAAGCCTGGGATGTTAACCAGACGAGATTGTGGTTTGTTACTCTGCATCAGAAATAAGAAAACGGAACCGAGAGAGAAAAGGAGAGAGTAGACGATCATCGCACGCACACGGGAGTACAATCGGCCACTTGATGCCGGGACTTCACTTACTAAGTAAAGGATATACAAAAAAGAAGCTCTCCTTGGCAGCATGCAGGCTCTTCTACAAGATTCTTTTTCAATCACCCATCATGCCCTTTTTTTTTTACCTTCACAGTGACGTGTATTCTAGAAGATTCTTGTTGAATCACCCATCATGCCCTTTTTTATCTTCACAGTGACGTTAGAAATCCAGCAGGAAAATTTTTATGACGTAGCCGAAGGACTTGCTCGAAGAAGCGAGGCTGGTCGGAGGAGAGCGCTGCGAGAAAAATAAATTGCCGAAACTTGTACGGCACTACCGCAACAGACTGGGTACAAGTGGTACGAAACGAGTGGGCGGAAGGGAAGCAGGAAAACGTGGAAGGAATGGGGCGTCCCTATCTGAACCCAAGCAGCGGGACAAGTTGCCCAAACTGCCGAACTGCAGCACCAGCATCCTTGGGGCTCGTTAATGAGCGTGGACGACAAAACTCAATGAACAAGCGACCACGCATGCGCGTACATCATGACGCACGCAGAGCCTTCTTTACTGAGTAGTGGTCTCATTAATAACCGCCACTTCTTTTACTTCGCAAGCAAATGACGGAACATTGGAGTGACTTTCTCTTTCTCTCTCTCTCTTGTGACATCGCCGCTGCTAAAAACACTTATCATGCACTACTCTTGTCGGGAAAAAAGCAAGATAAAAAGGAAAGATATGTGACAAGCAGAGCTGAGCGCATGTGATGGCTGGAGAAAATATGAATATAAATAAAAAACAAATGCAGACTAAAGATGAAAAAAATGACCCGTGCACTTAGACGTTGCTTTGAAATCTCTTCTCGTATTTCATACATGGTATATTACGTTTTTCTCAACGTCACGCTTACTGAGCCTTTCCATAATTAGCGTTTTGTTGAACTTTTTAATAATTATTTCATAACAGACACAATCGAATAGAGCGGAACCGACGTAGTGCATCGGGTTAATTGCGATGACGTGATGGTCTTTTCTTTTTTATGTTTTGTGTTTTCTTTTGTGTAGTTTTCGACGCCAAATTCTTTCAAAATGTTACCTATGCAGCCATCATTTACCGGCTTGCATAACTATCACACCACGCGACAAAAGACCGAAGCATAAAAGGCATACCAAGGGCGCCATACCTTTTCAGCCATACTGCATGGGTTATCTTACTGCTGTGGTACTTTTCGCATTGTTTTCCGACTTCGCCATCCTTCCATTCCTTATTTAACCTTTCTCTTCGCTCACTGAACCTCTTATTTTCGTTTTTAACACTGAGTTCTCTTCTTGCATGTATGGGTTCCAGCCCCTGAGATGGTATCTTAGCTCGGGCACGTGAAACATCACACTTGCGTTGTTATTTAAGATTGCGCCAATTTCGCTAATGCCGGTGCGGCACAGTGGCAAAAGGGTAAAAAAAACTGACGCCCCTCGTACGCGACAAGCATAACTGGAGCTAGTGTTATCGGTAAGCCTGGTCATCTGACGGGTTAGTTACTTCGTTCCCGCGGTTGTGAAGAGCGTATCTCGGTCATATAAGAATAGCCGGTGTCCCTCATGAGAATTCGAAATGTTTATTCACTGGGGTGATCACTCGGCCCTTCAAACTGGCGTCACTTTAAGCAGTGAAGTGGCGAATGTACCATAGCGGCAGTGCGTTTTTGATTGATTTCAAATATCTTCAAAAGGTGCGCATTGATTTTTTCAGAAAACGAATCTAGGTGATATGCTCGGATGTAGGCGATTCACTGCATAATCAGCTGTTCTTCTTTGTCTTCTTTATTTCTGGTGAGGAGGGGGGGGGAGCACGTGAAATACTTGCACAAGTCGTAGTAGCGACTACTCGAGCAAGTCTGATACAGTAGCTCTTCTTAGTTCATCGACCCCAGTTCTATGCAGCGCAGCGAAGGCTATCGTATCTTTTAACAAACCCTAATTGAGATGCAGAAGAAAGGTTTTCTCGCCGGTTTCTTTGTCCGGACCTCACGGAGTAATATGAAGGCATACCAGCGTGCAGAAAACAGGGAACTCTGTTCTTCACTCTGCTTCAGCTGGCTGACATGACGTGTAGTTCTCTTTCGACCTGCACACAGCTACCGAGACGTAGCACGAGATATCGAGGATTGATTTTCCAGCATCCCTAAATAGGGAGAAACTAACTTCCCTTATTACAGAGAAAGTCACACACATCCCCGTTGGATTTTTTTGTACGTACGTACGTGCCACTTCCCTTCATTTCTCACTCACTGAATCTTTTTTTTTTTCGTCATCAGTCTCTCGTGCTCGCAAGCAAACCCGCGAGCGAGCCGCGGCAGTCAATGCGGCATAAGCACAACCGATACAGGTCGCGCGCAAGTTTCGTCGTGTCTAGCCGCGTCACTGGCAGGCGCGTCTTTCCTATCTTCGGTCGATCGGGCTCCCGGCAAGTGAACAAGAGACCGGCAGCACAGTGTGTCTTCAGGTTTGGCCGATCGAACTGCTCGTTAAGTACAGCAAGGAAGGTACAGTGCACGAACGCCACACACTGCCTCTCCGCCGGGCACAATTGAGAGTAAGCCGGGGGTTTCTTTTTTTTTTAGTGGTTGTAAGGACAAGAAAATAGCGCTGCTGGCATCCTCGATTCTTCCTGTACAGTGCTCATTGTATATGCAAACTTTCTAACCCAGTTACTACATCTCTGTTTTTTTTATGCTTCCTCCTAACTTCAGCTCTTCCCTCTTTTATTCTCACTCTGTTTATTCGTCTGATTATCTTTACAGCACACACTTTACTTCTCATTTGTTCGAGTGCCTTAAATTGCCCTGCTTTGTCTTTCGTGTTTAGTTTCTGCGTGCGTGTGGCGTCCCGCTGATGCAGCCTCTGTATACACTGTGACGAAACGGCGCAACAAGCGCAACGAGTGATCGTCGAAGATGCGAGCGAGAAGCCACTCGGGTCGTTTAGCCGCAACCGTGTTTCTAAACCACAATTGTTTTTTTTTGTTTGTGGTGGCGGTATTTAGTTGCTCGTTGTACATTTCACTGGAACGTTCCCCAGCGAGGGTCGACTTTTTAGGCTTCTCTCATTGCTTGATTAGCGTTACATATTACGTAAACGGGAATCATCAGTTTGAGCAGAGTAAACAGCCAACATATACTGTTTGGTATTGTCGTCGTCACGATGGGGCATGAAGACATGCCATGGAAGGCTCTTGCAGTGCGCGCAGACAAATAAAGCGTCAGTGACGGCATTTTCTCATAACTTCAGTCCTCGTATTTAATAATTTCGTGTCATACTAGAAAAAAAAAACGTGGCTGATAGCTCCGTCTAAGAGTCGGCATAACACCAAAGCGAAAGGTGTCTTCACAGAAGAAAGTGAGCGCTAGCTGTGTATGGTTTCACCACAAAGGATAAGGAATGAAAGCCGCAGCAACGAAAAGTAATGTCACGCGAGGAACACCAACCAGCTCGAAACTTGCGGCGGCCAACTCAAGCAGGAAGCAGGCACGAAATGAGCATACACAGGAGGAACATGAACAACTGTCACAATTCCCATTTAGAGTGTGAGCGACGTGCTCCTTTCGTAAACATGGACGCGGGTGAAGTCACCTTCGTGCTCGGTTTAACCACTGTAACTTGAAAGCGAACCTGCAGTGAAAGCACAGCGGGTACTAACTACCCGAACCACGAGGTGAAAGCGCGCGCTGCATCGACAAGCGTGGGATGGAGAATTTAAAGCGCACTTAATGTGGGCACTTCATGCCATCTCGTTACCAATGACGAAAATACGATGAAGTTGCTGAGCTCTGAGAACCGCCAGTGGTACAGGGTGTACATAAATTGCTTGCATCAACAAACTTGACAACGTACGCTCAGTGGCCAACAGGCTTTCTCGCCACGCGTTGCGGTGCGAGTGGTCGTATAGGTTTGACGCCCGAATTTTTTCTTAATTGTTTTTGTAATCGTTTGTATATATTTCATAACGTTCTATTCATGACGCAAATACTTCATTGCAGCCGTGGTAGGCCCCGGAATATACACATTCGTGATAATAAAACTCGCAAGTTCGAATATTGAGCTGAAGAACTGTTAAAAAATTGCACTAGTATGAACGCTAAACTCTGAGCGGTATTGGTGGGCGCTGCGGATGGGGTCAGTCGTTCCCAGTACCCGGTGCCGTTAAGAGTGGACAATAAGACAAATGTGCAGGCAGGCAGGCAGGCAGGCAGGCAGGCAGGCAGGCAGGCAGGCATGGCATGGCATGGCATGGCACGGCACGGCATGGCATGGCATGGCATGGCATGACATGGCATGGCACGGCACGGCATAGCACGGCATGGCATGGCACATGGCACGGCACGGCACGGCACGGCATGGCACGGCATGGCATGCAGGCAGGCAGGCAGGCAGAGACCAAAATTTTTGCGTCAAAGGTCCCCAAGAAAGACCATCGTCTTTCAAAAAATGACAGCATATCCACGGGGTGAATGATGGTGAGTGGAGCGAGGCTGGGTCCGCATGCCGCTGTCGCACCACTTCGGCCTCCCGTTCTCGTATGTCGGGATCTCGTAGACGCCGCCGCGCAGCTTCACGGCCCGCTTCTGCCTCGCACACTCGTGCACCGGGGTTCCGTCTTCGAGTGTGAGCCGCCGCCGCCGCCTTGCGCGCACGTTGCTCTGCAGCCTTGTCCATCTGCCAACCTTCTAAACGTGTGCGTGTGCCAAAATGACTTTTATTTTACCACGCCCTGGCCCCTAGCGTACGGCGCCGCCGATCAACGCACGATTGCCAGCGTCTTCATGTGGCGTAATTCCTATTTTATCGTGAGCTCGCACATCAGGGTTTCGTCTTCGAGCGCGAGCCGCCGCTGCCTTGCCCGTATCACACTTTTTATTTGCAAACCGTGAATCATCCGCCCGCTTAACGCGTCCGTCCGTCACCTGTCTGTCTGTCTGTCTGTCTGTCTGTCTGTCTGTCTGTCTGTCTGTCTGTCTGTCTGTCTGTCTGTCTGTCTGTCTGTCTGTCTGTCTGTCTGTCTGTCGTTCTGTCTGTCTGTCTGTTTGACGCACGGATGGACGAATGGATGCTTGGACAAACGCACGGATGGATGAATGGACGCATGGATGAACGAATGGACGCATGGATGAATGGATGGACGCATGGACGGACGGACACATGGACGGATGCATAGATGGATGGAAGCTAGAACGAATGGACAGACGGAAGCGTGAACGAACTGATGGACGCTTCGCCGCACTCATCACCATTCACTCTATGGATATGCTGTGAATTTTATTATTTATCATACTACAAACAACGTCCTCTAGTATTGTACCATTCGCATTTTTCAACGTATATGCATTTCGTGATATCTACAAGTACCACCCTCTACGGCCCTTTCAAGAACTAACGAGAGGTGGCTACATACGATTATAACGGGACGCTCGGCCCACGACTTAAGGAGCTTTGCTTCTAAAAAACTATGCTGGGCTCACGTTGTAAGCATTACGCTGCTAAGAGATCATTATTACTCATAGTGTTAGCCCACTTGCATGTATTTGCTACTTCTAGCTTTCCCACTGTACAAGCAGTCCTTTCATGCTGTCTCCAATCGCGCATATATAAATTTCTTCAATTTGCCTTTCTATAGCGCACTGAAAGTACAGAACTGAATTCACTTCACGGATCCAAATGACGTTGGTAAGCCATTTTCCTCGTTCCTTTAACACTATCAGAGTTTATTCGCATGAGCGCTTGAGAAGGACCACTACGGAAACGTTAAATAATTTGCTATTTCTCACCCAATTGTACAGTCATCAGGAATAACGCTTTTTCAGCCGTGCCAGGACAGCAAGGCACACATGCCAGAAAAGATTTATATTATAGCCTTTTTGTTTATTTTTCTTATTGCGGCCGTGCGCACAATACGGTCACTGGGCCATAGCTCTTTTAGGAACGGAGGTGGCGAGTGACACAATGCGGCTACGGCCGCAGCCTTTGCAGCCACAGCCCCCTCTTGAGTTGCAGCTCGGAAGGCGTAACAGATGAGTCGTCGCACCGTTTCAGCTTTCTCCTCATCGTGTTTCCAGCTCGCGTGAATTACTCGCTCGCACGCTACAACCGCCGGTTTGCCCCTCAAGCCTCCGGGCTGCTTCTGCACGCGGAAGTTCCGTCGGTTTCAGATTATATATTAGCGGTCATCTCTTTTCGCACCGCGTGACGCGAACGCCCCCGCTCGTGAAATATGGTCGCGCCGCCGGCCATCGCTGCAGCGTCTGACCGCTGTAGCCCTCTGGAAGCGGGCAGCGCCACGTGGACAGGCCGAGGGTTGCAAGCTGACGCCACCTCGAAAACCGTCATTCTGCGGCACCCTCTTCCGGCGCTCTTCCCGTGAGCAAGCACCCTCCCACCTTCTCTGTTTTTTTTTCTCTTCTATATAAACTTGTATCTCCTCACAACAACCGGTAGCTCGCTTTTCTTCCTCCAATCTATTTCCTCTACACTCCCCCCCCCCCATCTTTTATATAGACTCTTTTCTCTCCGCAAAACGCCTTGAGCGTGACTGTTCTCTTTTTAATTATTTTTTTTCCTTTTAGCATATTTGTCTTTCGCTCTCCGTCCGGTTTTTCGTCGTGTCACGGCTGGCCGAGAATAAATTGACGATATCGCGTTCCTAATTGGTAATTTATGAACGGGGTGGCAAACGGTGAAGCAGCGGAACGTCACGCGGCAATGGGGGAAACTGGAAGAACGGTGAGGAGGACGGCTCCTCCAACTTGTAACTGGATCAACGTCAGCAACAAGCGCCGCAACTCACGTTTTTGTTGCTTGGTTAAGACAAGTGGTGGCGGGGAGGAGGATACCCTTGCGAGTGGATGATTGAGGTTACTTTTGCCTTTACCTCTCCTTCGCTCGGTCCAACGGAGCATGGCACTTCCTTGTCCTATGCTTCAATTTTCAATTTTGACGGCTAGAAGGAGACGAAGTGTTCCTACGGCAGCGAAGATTACTTTTCTCTTGTTGAGGACTGAGATTGTGATGCATTACTCCTTCTTGTTGAACCAAGTTGTTCAAAAAATTCCAGCGATGTTCACAATTAAACGTGACCAGATAGTTCTCTTTAGACACTGCTTTTTTTACGAGAATCATGCGCCCACGAACGTAATTACTCGCTACTCGACTGGAAGTTCATTTTTGTGGCTCCCGTATTCGTGTCCTCAAGGCATACTATCAGTTAGCTCCAACTATGCTCGAGAGAAACCCAAACGTCTTTAAAAACTGGGCGCAAGGTAATTGATGTTCATCGGCCCACTGTCGCGGCGAGTCCTTGAGCTGCGTTTGTTTCATGTCTCTTGCTCGGCACTTTGAGCCAGTTTCTATTAAAATAATTGTTATTCGTTTTCTTATTATACAGGGTTTCCAATCTTTCCTTACTTCTGTCCTCATACCTGAACCCATGCTTTAATGCACAGTTCTGGCTCAAGTTACAACTTTTTGTTTGAATGTCCGCTGGTTTCATAACTGTAATTTTTTATTCTCCTGTAACAGAGGTTGTTTGACGAGTTTTCACTTAATTTTGTCATCTGCAAGTTTGAGGACACGTGTCAGGATTAATGTTTCAGGATTCAGTTTTTCCAAGTAAAATTTTTCTTTCTCTATTTTTATTTCTCTAACTTCATCTCTCTCTCTCTATTTCTTACTATGCCTTCGTTTCTGTACTTATTTTCTCGCCCATTACAGAGAGAGAGATATCTATATAATATGATGAAAGGCAGGGAGGTTAACCGGAAAACAAGCATCTGGTTTGCTACCCTGTGCTGGAGAAAGGGTAAGGGGGACATATAAGAAAGAAAGATAAAATGAGAGAAGGGAAGGGAAACGACGACACAGACACACTGTAATGCCACAATCGTTCGACGAGGCGGATCACTCACAGAAAGTTCAAGATGGCCTCCATCGCTTTTCGGCGTGAAGCTCGATCTTTCCGGCATTCCTAAATTGATTTTTCTGAAATCAGCCGGTCATCAAAGCCTGTAAGCACCTCTAGCAGGGACTGCCCCTGACAGTTTTGCTGAGAGCACTGACACAAATTATGTTCGATGGTTTCGTCAGCACCGCAACAGTCACACACAGCACTATCAGCCCACCCGATGCAGCAAGCAAAGCCGTTCATATAAGGCACCCCAAGCTAGAGAACGACTGTCTGCGGTAAAAAACAGTAGTCTCAGCTCGGGATAAATCAGATGGAATCGTAATTTGCAGGCACGGATCCGGACAATAAAAACGGGTGTGGAGAAAACCGGACGTGTTCCACAGAGACCTTTCGAGTTGGTTGCCCGCGTGTTAATCCTTGCTGCCGCGTCGCTTCTTGAGAGTGGAATATAGGGTCCATCATTCCATTTTTGGGGGAGCGTTCTTTGCTGTCCATTAGAGTTATTCAATTCCACGCCGTATAAATTTCCGCGCGTGTGCTGGCAGTGCAGCAGAAGATGAAGAAGAAGACGAAGAGAGCACGTGCCTGTTTATGAAGCAGATATTTTTCAGTTCTCGACAGACTTTCCATTCTTAACTACGTTTTTTTAGCAGCTCTGCCTTTTAAAAGGAAGTGTAGTTACGAAGAGTACCGACAAATAAATCACTTCACGCTGTCGAGTTACTCGACAAACACAGCTAGTGAGATTAATATCAACTCATTCGCATGCTCATTCTCACGGTTAAAAGTCACGCGCTTCTATTCTCAATATATCTTGCGATTATACCCATGTGCGTTTCAATCTTCGATTAACCAGTCTCGGCCTGTATGCGTTAGAATAAAATCCTGCACGCATATGAAGAATGACTCTTCGACAGATGTGTTCCTTCTCGCTCTGCAATACAACCAAGGAGGAAGTGGATGAAAAAAAATGAGTGTCATTACAAGAACGGAACATGGTGCAGTGCATGTTTGTTTGTTAAAGCCGCCGCTGTCTGTACTTGATGGCAGGATGTATCAGCCGAGTCAAGCGAGTAGTTCATAATCGCTTTCTTATTCGCCGGCTCTGAATGGAAACTCTGTCCAGCCACTCGGGTCGAAGACTCGTCTTATACAAATTTTCATCCCAAAGTCACTTTTTATTTGGCAACTTATATGTTTTCTGGATCGGCTTTTGAAACGTTTTCTTCGACTTAACGTGCAAACGCCCGTTTTTAAATCCCTCTGATCTCCACCCATTTCCGGCCTCCTTGCACCGCTTTGATGCCATGACACAGGCCCAGTGCGTACAGTTGCCCTCTTTTTTCGGCACAGTTCTTTATTGATTGGCGTCCATCGAAAACTCACTCCGACTTCATTTGCATCAAGGGCGTGTCGATGTGGTCGGTACTTCCGGTAACACGGCTCCATATCCCTCACTCCCTCCCACTCCTTTGTCAAGGTTTCGTTCCTCTTTTTTTTATATTGTGTTGCCCTGACCTGTGTTTGTGCTTTGTGTGCGGAAAACTTTAGCTTTCGCTTTCAGTTCGCGCCACTTTCTGCGCGTCTTTTAGTGCCTTTTTATCAATTTATTTTTTTGTCTCGTCTCACTCACTCTTATTACTGCTACGAACTGCACTTCCACCGCCTTCACCGCCCCCTGTCTTCCCTCTTTATTTGCCCTGCGTCGACTTTCTCGTAGGCACACACATACTCGTACTGCGCCGCCTGATTATTTGCGCCAATGCCTCTGCGTTACGCCGTCGCTGTCACTTTACGGGAGCAGCTACCGTTGTTTTTCCTCCCGTCCTACTTACGTGCAGCAGGCGAAAAGAGCAGGTTTCTGCTTCAGCATTCGCGTGCGCATTTCGTTTCCCACACTTGTTCGAACGATTCGTTTTTTCTTCGCGCCAGCGTAATACGAGAAACATTCATACGAGGCTTTCAGTGGCTTCCGAAGTGGGAAGAACTGAAATGGGTAACCAATCCACTGCTGTGCGTTAAGAGGCGCGTGTGTTCGCGTGACAAGCTGTTGATTGGCTCTTATTCATATATACTTTGGATTAAGGACGCGCACACAGTCGCTTTTGATGGAGATCTAATGTATCTAGGTAGTTAAACACAAGTTTCGGGTGCATACACTGGTAAGTGCACATGGTAGAGGTATCCGTACTACTTACGAGAGGTTTCTTCCGTAGACTCATAATAGTCTGGAATCTTTTACGGAACACATTAGTCAACGCAACTACACTTCGAGAAAATATATCCATTCCTCACCAGTGTCACCCTTCTTCTCAAGGCCACTATAGTTTCGAACACTATTCATATTATCGTTCTTGTCCTCTGAGAATAACTACGAAGCAGGCCAGTTCTACAAGTTCATATCTGTTTATTTCTATTATACAGTAGTAAGCCAACGTAAAAAGCATTTTTCGTGTAAGTGTAATTTTCCATCGGCCAGTCTGCGATGGCAATGACATACATATAGCGTTATGATTTTGTTAAATTTATTTTCGCCAACATGTCTGGCGTTTTCGATCTAGATCATGGCGGTTAAATTTTGATTGGGGCAAAATGCCAGAGGCTATGCATTCTGCGATATCAGTGGTTGTTCAGAACCATCAAATCATCTGAATTTGTGAAACACTTCACTGTGGCGTCTTCCGTAATCATATCATGGTTTTCTACCGTTTCCTTTTTGTATGCAAGCCATGCTATTGTGGACGAATCTAGGAACAGATTTCATCAGTTACCCTATATCTCCAGGGAAAGAAAGAAACAAAGAAATAACCGACAAATGCTAAAACAAACGAACGAGTAAGAATTGTTGGCTGTGATGGAATACTTTTATGAGTTATCTGTTGGGCTGCTCACCTTCCACGCACTACATAATGTGTAGCGAGAAGCCTAAAATGAATAAGTGACAGTTTTCTTCAGTTAGCAGCGGTTTTGCCGCGGTGAACATTTATGTTCCTCAATACTGCACACAACTACAATGAAGACGACAAAGGGCGGCTGTGTGTGTGTGCGTAAGTCTGCGGGTGTGTCTCCACGTACGCGTCCCAGCTGCCGGCTATTTGCTTGATTGTTTGCGTACGCTGCGGGAAAACCGAAAACCCTCCCTTGGCTCGTCGACAGTCTTAATCACCGGTGCGGGCTGCACTCATTTGGATGAAACTTTCAGATGATGATGAAGCCCTTGATTCCAACTGTCACGCCGCTACCACTTTTTCATGTGGCATGCAGGGACGCTTTATTTCTTAGGCACGCACGTCGGTTCTTAGGCACGCACGTCGGTTGATTGCGTGGGGAGGTCGCACTCGTGGAACGCTTGTTATTCATACTTAATTTATTTATTAATTTACCGATTTCTGCATGCTGCATCTCATTAGGATAGCAGAAAGATTGCAAACAGAAGTAGATGTTGCTTGTGTTGTACTTGTTTTTGCTTCTTGCACTCGAACGCTCAAAATAGTATGACTCCTTTATTTGTAGGCAAAAGTGCTGTAGTACCGCAGACGCTCCGTTTGCTATAGCATAATTATGCGGGGAAAAATAGTTGAGTTGTAAATTTCTAAGTACACGTAATCGTATGAGCAAACATTCGCAAAGTATTGATAAGGTGCAACTCAGAACTCATTAGGGTTAATAACTATGGCGCAAAATATTGACGCAATCGAACCATTATGCAAATACCGTCTAGGGTACTTCTTTCATCGCGTGCTTACGGGCATGTTACGGAGGTAGGGCGTATAAAATATTTATTAGTATAATAAACTCATTAGGAATGATTCGCTTTTTCCAAGTGGACTTGCATCTGTTTATGGACGGGGTCAAGCAGCTCCACTAAAATTTTGAAAGGTTCAAGTAGCCACAAATGCTCGAAATTAAAATCTTCATCTGCAGGGTCGTCCATTCTTAGTACAAACTCGGCACACCGTGGCCTCTCTCCGCGGGGCGCCAGAGTACTCCGTGCGTCCGCGCATCGAAGCTAATCGGCGCAGGCCTAAAGGCATTGGCCCGTATTCACAAACACTCCTCGACTCGAAAATCGACCTCAAGAGATTCTTGAGACTTTTCGCGTTGCTTAAATCGAAGCGCGAGCCAGTCCTCAAGGATCCCTTGAGGTTGAGTTTTGAGTCGAGGAGCGTTTGTGAATACGGGCCATTGTGTTAACTCTTCAGATGTGCTCGAGTACCTTTCTTGCTTTGCTAGCAAGCACGCCCGATTGTCAGCATGCCTGTAGCAATTCAGCACCCTGCAAGGGAATTGCAGGAAAGCGCTCCTCGCTTACTGCAATGTTGTGCACTTTTTTCGGTAAGATGTGAGAGAGTGCTTCTTTCATGGCCTCCATCACAGGGAATTGCATGCACGTTTGCAAATTGCTGTGGATTGTTTTCGTATATGAAATTTAACACCCCAATGCTACTCTGAGTCTATGAGAAAAGTTGTACAATATGACTGTGGATGATTTTGACCATCCCTGTTTCTTCAGCGTTAGCCGGCATGATGAAGCACACAAGCATACTTGAACTCCGTGCTGATGAAAATTCAACCAAACCACATGTGTTTCGATGGCGCAGCATTGATCTCGGCCTATGCTGACTGTCTTCATACGTACTAGAATATTACCAACTAGCCAGACACTTCAGACAGCCGCGTAAAAAAACTGGTTTGATGCACTCAGGATGTACTTCCTTTTGGACACAATGGTCTTGTTTCTTGTCACCACTTGCCAGGTATTCATTTTTTAATACAATAGCAATTGTATGGGCAGTCTCGATTGATTGATTTTTTGCCGTCACCACTGCCGCCACCGTCATTCACCGTATATGTAAACGTATCTATATATATACGGCGACGCCCGCTTATCTTCCACGCGTACTTGGCCCCGTAAAAGGGGGGGGGGGGGGTAGATGCTTGTGCGCGCACGCTTACCCTCGGTGGGGAGAATCGTGTGCCTTCGTGCGGCTTTCACCGTAATGATTGCGTTAGTTGCCGGGCCCACGAAGGTCACTTCGCTCACTGCACTGGCCCCGTTTCCGAAAGCAGTGCGCTTTTCGTACACAGTGAAGTATAACAACTAGGACACTTGTTAGTTTGCACTCATATGTACTTGTGATTACGTCTCGTGCGTCGTTTTTGTTTAAATAGTGCGCATAGTGTGGAGCGGTAAACGTTGTTAGTTCGCTCTCATCCTGTGTATGTTGTTTTCGTGCGTCATTTGTGCATGAGCTGCGCGCTGCATGTTTCGATCTGCTTGCGATTCTCATCTTTACATTCCAAGTTGTTGCTAACGCTTTCATTGCTTCGCGCTTGTGGTGAAACTGTGACTTTTTTTTTCTTATCCGGCCAATATTTCCCAATGGAGTTACGTGAATAATGTCTTCTTGCAATGGTAGCCAGCATTTCCCACCATCGTAGAAGCACTTCTTGTTATTGATTGTGAGTGTGGACCACCACAATGAATAACAAGAAGCACCTTAGAGGCATTGGCTTTCGTATGCGATCATCACTTCGGGTAAGTGTATTAAGCGCATATGATAAGGAAAAAGGGGTAGCTAGCTATAATTAGAAGACAAGGCAGGAAATATCTGCAAGAGGAAGAAAGAAAGAAATAAATAAAAAAGAAAGAAAGAAAGAAAGAAAGAAAAGGAAAGAAAGAAAGAAAGAAATTTTTTAAAGCTTCTGAACTGTTTTCTTGCCATTCCTAGACAAACGGCGTAATCATATGTCTCGAGCAGAAAAGTCGAAAGAATTTTCACCAAAAAAAAATTGCCGTGGAATCCTAACGTCTTCTATAAAACCATCTCGTTTATCACATCCTCCTTTCAACACCATACATTGCAAGGCTAAACCATTCTTTGCTAAGGTTTAACCCACGCGATCTACCTTTCATGCTATTCTAAAATTTTTGAGATACATCCCGAAGTAGCCTGCACTCTCAAATGTCTTCGCATTATGGCTTCTCAAGACGACTTCAAAGCTATTGTGACTCCTGCTATCATGGACTCGACAGTTTTGTTACTGCTCACGACGTTGTTATAAAGCTGCAATTGCTTTTCGACCATCTGCCTCGTATAGCGAGAAGCACCATGGCCGAATCATTTTCAAACGCTTAAGCCGCAAGACGTTCTAATATTCATTGTATTGAGGCTGCAACAACCGCACAAATTGTAGATTTAATTTACGTATAATGCTATCTACACTCTGTTACCAGGGCGAGTTATGTAGTAGTGATTAATTAACAGTTTCGTAATGGTTATTAACCCTAGGGGGAGGGGTCGAAATTGGTGCTTCTGTATATAGGGACATTAGTCGAAACAATCCACACCCATTTTTTTACAACGTCCCCCTTAAATGCGGAGTTCTAATGGTGTTCAACTTCTTACACCAAAACAATGTTGATCTGTTTGCAGAATTACATGCCAAGAAGAAGAATTCTGTCGGTGAGAAGAGGAACGACCAATTTGCTTTAAACCAGACTCCTCAAACTCATCTTCACTAACAGGCCACTGGCACGAAGTTTTATCCCGCAAAGACCGAGGCAGTGAAGAAAGGATTGAAGTGGGCAAGTGAAATACAAGTTGCTGAACAAAGTGTGCTCCTGTTTAAAAGAACGCTTTTTACATATCTCATACGGGGATCAATATTGAAAGAGGCTTGGCGTAAGGATTCGAGAAAAATATTCGAGGTACTAAACTCCAGAAGAGCGCTCATCGAGCACGTCAAGTGCAATTGAGCGCTCCATTGCGGAGCGCTCAATCACATATGACATGCTGATAGTTGGACGTGCTTTTCAGCAAATCGAGCACGGAGCTCGAGAACATCACAAGAGATCAAAGAATGCCTGTGCGCCTGCACCAAATTGCTTCGATGTGCGGCCGGACCGTGAGCGCTGGCGCTCCGCGGAGCGCAGCCATGGTGCGTCATGTTTGTACTAAGAGTGAACGAACCTGTGCATATAATAACAACACGAGTGTGCGTGCATAGTTGACAACATGTAAGTGCATGATTTATTTAATGATTTCATTTTAGGACCCAGCTTGGCATTACGTCCCCTGTAGAAGGCGTATACAATGGAGGACTTCATTTAAATTTGACAGGCATCTGCACGTACGTCTAAATACTCAATGCGTTTTTTAAAGCGAAAATGACCTTTTATACTTCTCCAGGCTTTTGTGGCCTCGGCTGCTGCATTTGCATAAAATATATAAATATAGAGGTACTGCATAAAGGCAGCTAGGTTAAACCGTAATATAAATATCCGGTGTGATGCTCTGCACTTGGCAAAGAGTCAGAGGAGACAGATAAGTAAAGAAGCGAAAAATGAAAGATGGAGCGAAGTATAAGTGTGAATGCACGCACGCGGGAATGTTTTAATCGCTCAACAAGGCCAACTGAAACTTCAGCAGCTCCTACGCCATTTTCTGGTGTGAAGATCAAGCTTTCCGGCATTGCAGTTGGAATTATTTGGGAAATGGGTGCTCGTAGCCTGCCTATGATGCTCCTTAAGGTAATAAGATAATATGATTATAATGTGGTCCTACGTAATTACATCAAGCTCGTTATGAAGAGTAAACTTTTCTATACTCAAGAAGAATTAGTCACGGGTAAATAAGACCGCTTTGACGTTTCCATTTAATAATATTTGCTGGTGTCAAGACTTGCAGCCCACCTGGTCTGAAAAAACAGTAGGCAATGGCAAAAGTCAGTCTATTGCTCACAGGTGATGCAGACAAGTAAAGAGATAATTCAACAGTTATGCCTCAGTGTATAGCATTTCAGCGTACAAAACATGCTATTAAATGCGAACATTTAGCAATGGATTAAAAGCTATCACCAATAGATCGAAAGCTACTTGAAGGGCAGAACTTTCTTTGTACAAACTGAGGGTGGCGCAACACACGCATCATTGAATCTGTCGTGGTCTGCCTCAAGGTGGAGTTCTTAGCGCCACACTTTTTAACCTAGCACTCCTCCTACTGGTTGACGCACTTCCACAATCATTTCATTTATGAATATATGCAGAAGACATCTGCATCTGGGCGTCAGGCAGTACACGTCTCCATGTGCGTGCCAGACTTCAGAGAGCGGCTACAATGGCGACAAACTACCTTCAAGGACAGGGACTAGAACTGTCATCAGAGAAGTGCTCGCTTATTCCATTTACGCATAAGGCGATGGACTCTTATGTCCTTAAAATCTATGGTCGAGCGATAAACTGCGTGAAAACTTGCGTATTCTTCGGAGTCATAGTTAATCGCGACCTTTACTGGAGCCCTCCCATCACCTATATGAAAACAAAACTCACCATGATCACTCACATACTAAGGTTTCTTGCTGGAAAAACGTGGGAAGCATCTATACGGGTGAGGCTTCAACTTTACACTATTCTGTATTTCGGTTCTATGCGCTATAGCTTACCTGTGCTTTGCGGGACGCAATGAACAGAAATTCGTGTCGTCCAGTCACTTGAAGCACAAGGACTACGAATATGCCTTGGCCGTCCGAGATGCGCATCTACAGCAGTGACAGTTGCCATCGCGTGTGATTACCAATTAACACATACATCCGCCTTGATGCTTTAGAAATGCACTTAATGCATTTCTCTCAGATTTCATGGCAACACCTCACCTTTTTTTAACTTTTAGGCCCCACACAGCGTTAAACACAACTGTAATTCAGCATTATGCACTCATTTCATCGCACTTCACGTATGCAGCCCAGCCGTCATTACTCTTGTGGTGCCTACACTCACTCCAAGCTCTTCTTGCCATTCCTGCTATCTAAAACAAGAAACAGTCATTGCATCTATCCCTGAAACAGGTCACACTACTATTCTTGTACGAGAGGCACAGCGGGTGCCTTGACATTTACCCGTATGACTTTCTTTCTTCAGTAAGCTCAAAAAAGGGTGGTGATTATTCCCGCAAAGTCCATCACAACTAAAGTCAACACATCGTATTTAACGTCATCGACGGCTGTGAAACTCACCGTCATATGTGCAGCACTGGAGTTTCTCGTTGAATGGCCTTGGCAAGCTTGGTTCATGTTCTCGGACTCGAAGGCAGCTTTTCAATGTCTCATGTCACCTTTTTGTCACGAACCTAATGAGCAGTAAGTTGCCGATATAAGGCTTCTTCACGACAAAGCAATCGGGAAACAACGCAGTATAGCATACCAGTTGATACTAGGTCATTGCGACAAATATGGCAACGACCACGCAGACAAGAATGTCATTTATGTACGCGACGGTACACAATACACATTCATAGCCTTATCAAGAACCGATGCAGCTACGAGGCATTGTTCGCTCACACGTGTCCTCACACTGTCACAGTGGAACTGGGTGGAATCCTCAAACGCTCGTCTACATAACTTAGATCCCGATCTCAAGCTGCGTCTTCCCTTGGGAATCCCTCAAGCTGAGGAGACACTTCTGTGCTGCCTGTGGCTTGGCGTGGCCGAAAAAAACAATCGCCCATTTTCTATGCGCGTTTGAACGTGCCAAGAAAAGAACTTACCAAATCTCTAGGTAGATTAGATGATCGCCATTTGTCGGATCGCCAAAGTCTCTGGGTCCTTGGCTGAGTCCATCCTCAGCTCAGAAAACTTTGGAAGCTTTATTACAATTTTTTTTGCAGACAACCTGCCTTAGAGAAGTTTCTTATTATTTATGACGCAGTGGGTACCCAGTAGTGTGCTTGTAACATCCCAAGAAAAGGCTCTGAAAGGTCACTGTTGAAGCTTTCGCTGTGACTGTGCTGCACGTTCCGCTCAGGGCTGGCGTCTTTTTTTTTCTTTTTCTCTTTTGCTCTTTTTTGTCCTTTCTTTCTCTCTCTGTTTGTAACATCTCTTTTCTATCGCCTTTTATTCCTCTTACCCCCTTTTCGGCCCAGGGTAACCAGCGGGTATAAGAACTGGCTAAGCTCCTTGTCCTCCCGGCTATCATTTTCCTCCTGGCTTGAACGAAACTATATCTCATTTTATAATTTGGACATTTGCCACAGCACCTAATCATCTCCCTACTCAGCAACGAAGAAACTGTCCTCTGGCCACTCTCTCTCTCTCTGCTGTTCGTCTTTATTTTTTCCACAATTTCCCATCTGTAATTCTAAAAGATTGCGAACGAGTTGTTACGCTGCATAAAAAATTGACCAGTATATTGCATTACCGTGTTGATTAAAGAAGTGGCGAGGGGGATGTACTCGCTATCTTCCCTTCCTCCGGGCAATGACGGATGTTGAAGCTCGGTTGCACCGGCATCAAAGCAACAGTGATTATTCCGGTCTGCCCTCGCGATTAGGCACGGCCCGGCATCGACTTGCAAATGAGCCCCGTCGCTTGCCTGCCTCTCTCGTCTTGCGGTTGTCACGGAGCCACCGCCGCAACCGAGTCGCTCTTGATCGCCAGCAAGCACGAGCTTGAAGGCAGCGCTGCCAACTAGATTGCTGCAATGGGAGGCCATAGCCTTCGTTATATCTGTCGCGCGGGGAACCAATTCGAATTGCAAATTGTGACGCCTGGGAAGTACTACCGTTGGGCTTGCGACACTGAGCTTCGGCGATGTAGTGTTTCTTCTTCTCGGCAGAGATCACACCGAAGTAGATCACCGAAATAGTGGCATGTATTCTTCTTAACCCCATTTTATTTGATTACTTACGTTTATCGCTGTCTGCTTTGTTTTTTACGTTTGTCTTTCTGAATGTGACAAGTCGAGCTCAGTGGTTATACTGGAGCCTTATATGAGAGTCTCACTCGCTTAGAATGCACTGGGGGGAAATTTTTCATCTATATTTTTACGTTTCTTACGAGATGTAGTAACACTGCATTGACTTTAGCTGGCAGCTAATGCTTATCTGCATAAATCATATTATCCTTTATCGCGGAATGAATGTCATGGATGTGACTTCGCTATAACTAATACGTGACTTGAACGAGAAACATTTTCTTTTCCTTTTTATGCGTGTGCGCGCTAGGAGCTTCGCTCAGTCGCATTCATACTGTTGTCTCCTTGTTCGTTGGGACTCGCTTGGCTACTGAGTAAGCACGAGAGATGAACCTTTTATTCATGTGCAAGGACGTGAAGCCTTTTTTCAGAAGCGGTGTAACGGTGACAGTCCTTTGTTCTTTTACAGCGAAAGCTGCTATGAGATCGCAACCCGGCTTACGTGCAGCGCCGTAGTTGTCCGTCGCCGCCACTGCTAGCGCCGTCAGTGTCTGTAACCACTATCGCGCGAAATAAAAAAATGGTATATAAAAAAACACCACACACACAGTGGGATTCAAACCCAGGTCCCCTGCGTGTCAACCCAATATTCTACCACTGAGCCGCACGAGTGCTTGGAAATTATTTTCAAACTGACCTTGGGCAGACTTGACGTCGAGAAATTGAACATCAAAGAAATAACCAACTGTCGGACATTGTGAACTGCGTCCAATTCTTCGCTTCATTGGGGTCATCATCAACATCATCATCAGCCTGACTACGTCCACTGCAGGACAAAAGCCTCTCCCATGTTCCGCCAGTTAACCCGGTCCTGTGCTTGTTGCTGCCAATATATACCCGCAAACTTCTTAATCTCATCTGCCCACCTAACCTTCTGTCTCCCACTAACCCGCTTCCCTTCTCTGGGAATCCAGTTAGTTACCCTTAATGACCAGCGGTTATCCTGTCTACGCACTACATGCCCGGCCCATGTCTATTTCCTCTTGTTGATTTCAACTATGATATCCTTAACCCCCGTTTGTTCCCTAATCCACTCAGCTCTCTTCTTGTCTCTTAAGGTTACACCTACCATTTTTCTTTCCATTGCTCGCTGTGTCGTCCTCAATTTAAGCTGAACCCTCTTTGTAAGTCTCCAGGTTTCTGATCCGTAGCTAAGTACGGGCAAGATACAGCTGTTATATACCTTCCTCTTGAGGTATAGTGGCAATCTACCTGTCATAATTTGAGAGTGCTTGCCGAATGTGTTCCACCCCATTCTTATTCTTCTAGTTACTTCAATCTCGTGGTTAGGCTCTGCGGTTATTACCTGCCCTAAGTAGACATAGTCTTTTACAACTTCAAGTGCACTATTACCTATCTCGAAGCGCTGCTCCTTTCTGAGGTTGTTGTACATTACTTTCGTTTTCTGCAGATTAATTTTAAGACCCATCTTTCTGCTCTCCTTGTCCAACTCCGTAATCATGAGTTGCAATTCGTCCCCTGAGTTAGTCAGCAATGCAATGTCATCGGCTAAGCACAGGTTACTAAGGTATTCTCCATTAACTCTTATCCCTAACTGTTCCCATTCTAGGCTTCTGAAAACCTCCTGTAAGCACGTGGTAAATAGCATTGGGGAGATTGTGTCCCCCTGCCTTACACCCTTCTTGATTGGTATTCTGTTGCTTTCTTTATGAAGCACTATGGTATCAGTTGATCCCCTGTAGATTTCTTCCAGAATGTTTATATATACTTCATCTACGCCCTGATTCCGCAGTGCCTGCATGACGGCTGATATTTCTACTGAATCAAACGCCTTCTCGTAATCTATGAAGGCTATGTATAGTGGTTAGTTATACTCTGAGCATTACTCTATTACCTGATTGATAGTATGAATGTGGTCAATTGTTGAGTAGCCTGTTCTAAATCCTGCTTGTTCCTTTGGTTGATTGAATTCTAATGTTTTCTTTACTCTGTTAGATATTACCTTTGTAAATAGCTTGTATACTACAGAGAGAGAGCTGATTGGCCTGTAATTCTTCAAGTCCTTGTCATCTCCCTTCTTATGTATTAAGATGATGTTAGCGTTCTTCCAAGACTCTGGTACCCTTCCCGTCAGAAGACACCTCGTAAACAGGGTGGCTAGTTTTTCTAACACAATGTCCTCCATCTTTCAGCAGATCTGATGTTACCTGATCCTCACCAGCAGTTTTGCCTCTTTGCATGCTCTCCAAAGCTTTTCTGACTTCTTCTATCATTACTGGTGGGGTGTCATCTGGGTTACTGCTAGTTCTTATAGTATTAAGGTCGTGGTTGTCTCGGCTACTGTACAGATCTCTGTAAAACTCCTCTGCTATTTTAACTATTCTATCCATATTGGTAGTTATTTTGCCTTCTTTGTCCCTTAGTGCATACATCCGACTTTTGCCTATCCCAAGTTTCCTCTTCACTGCTTTGACGCTTCCTCCGTTTTTCAGAGCGTGTTCAATTCTCTCCATGTTATACCTTCTTACATCGCATACTTTACGTCTATTAATCAACTTCGAAAGCTCTGCCAGTTCTATTTTGTCTGTTGTACTTGACACTTTCATGATTTGACGCTTCTTAATTAGCTTCTTCGTTTCCTGGGAAAGCTTGCCAGTGTCCTGTTTAACTACACTGCCTCCAACTTCCACTGCACACTCCGTAATGATACTATTCAGATTATCATTCATTGTATCTACGCTAAGGTTGGTTTCCTCGCTAAGAGCAGAGTACCTGTTCTGCAGTGACACTCTGAATTCCTGTACTTTCCTTCTCAGTGCTAGCTCATTGATTTGCTTCTTGCGTATCAGTTTCTGTCATTCCTTCTTCAAGTCTAGGCGGATTCGATCCCGTACAATTCTATGGTCACTGCATCTTACCTTGCCAACCACTTCCACATCCTGCACGACTCCTGGGTGTAGCAGTCATTATAAAGTCTATTTCGTTCCTATTTACGCCATTAGGGCTCCTCCATGTCCACTTGCGGTTTTCTCGTTTTCGGTAGAAGGTATTCAAAATACGCAGATTATTGCGTTCTGCGAATTCTACTAGTAGCTCTCCTCTGGCGTTTCTAGTGCCGATGCCATAATCTCCTACTGCCTGGTCTCCAGCCTGCTTCTTCCCTACCTTTGCATTAAAGTCGCCCATTACTATAGTATACTGTGTTTTCACCTTACTCATTGCCGATTCCACGTCTTCATAGAAGCTTTCAACTGAAGCGTCATCATGGCTGGATGTAGGCGCGTAAGCCTGTACTACCTTCATTTTGTATCTTTTATTCAGTTTAATTACAATGCCTACCACCCTTTAATTAATGCTATAGTAATCCTCTATGTTGCCAGCTATGTTTCTGTGAATTAGGAACCTTACTCCCAGTTCTCTTCTGTCTGCCAAGCCCCGATAGCAAAGGACGTGCCCATTCTGTAGCACAGTATAGGCCTCATCTGTCCTCCTAACCTCACTGAGCCCTATTATATCCCATTTAACACCCTCTAGGTCCTCGAATAGTACAGCTAGACTTCCCTCACTAGATAGGTTCTAGCGTTAAACTTTGCCAAGTTTAGGTTCCAATGGCGGCCTGTCCGGATCCAGAGATTCTTAGCACCCTCTGCTGCGTTGCAGATCTCACCGCCGCCGTGGTCAGTTGCTTCGCAGCTGCTGGGGACTGAGGGCCGTGAGTTATTTGACGTATGCATGCGGGAGGTAGTGGCCAGATACTGCACCAGGGTGGCCAATCCTTCTCTGGTGAGGGAGTGCGTTCCCGGCGGTGGTTACCGGTGAGGCCGCACCCCAGGCCTCTTAATGCAGTTCCATCAACATGCAGATTTTTTTTTTCGGTTGGGAACTGCGCGGCACCGGGATTCGAACCACGGACCTCTTGCATGCGAGACGGGTGCTCTAACCACTACGCCATCGCCGAATTCGGATTGTTATGTTCTAAATGTAGGTTTCAGCGGTGTATCAGTCAAGACCTCTTACAACATGCCAAAGGAGTTTTTTTTTGCGAGGTTCGATTACACAATGGCGCAATGAGCGAGCAAACTTCGACCCCTTGCCCAGCACGCGCACACGCAGGGGCAGAGCACACGAGAGATCGACATGTGGAGAGCTGACGTCACCTTCAGGGTCGAGCCGCCGCCCAGCGGGCAACTATGCGCCGGGCTGGCTGCGTCGCTCAGTCAGCCCAGCTTGTTTACTTTGCAATTGTGCCTTGTTTCTGCTGCGATCTGCTGCCTGGCGAAGCATCAGTTCTGCCAGTTCATTGAGACTTCTTGCTATTGCACTGTTCTCTTTTTCTAATCGGAGAGTGTTGCCATCTAACATTTACTAGTTGTGTTTTTGCAAGGTTGAGGGGACTCGCAATGCTGAGTCACTGCACGGCATATGGCTGCGGCAGCCTTTACGGTCACTTTTCACAAGTTTCCTCAGGATCAGAGGATGGCTGCAAAGCGGGCCACTGCAGTTCTAAAAAAATACTTCAAACCTACGAGACGAAGCGCACTGTGGCGGTCGCAAACCTACCATATTTCAAGTCAGCAGCAGCACTCCTCCTCTTTCCTCATTCGCATGCAGTGCGTGCATAAGCACCTATAGCGAAAACAGCTGTACAAAGATATCAGTACACATATTTGAAATCAGCTATTCTACACAACAGTCATATGTTTCTAAGGCAGCTAATACACCATTATAATTTCAACACATCATCAATGTAGTACTAGGGAGAATTTATAAAAAGCGACGATATTATAAAAAAACAGAATTGCGATTTATGAGCCAAACTATTGCACAACTTTCAGCGCAGTTCACAGCACATATTACCACTGCGACAACAGCAGCACTTGTCTAGCTCTTTTTTTTTCCTTCGGGGTAGCATACTGATTCATCACATGTGCCTTGCCCGCTGCGAAGTATGATACTGACTGCATTAACAACGCTGCACTCTGAGCTGTGGAATCCATGAGCAGCTGATGTTTCTGCACGCTGCCCACACGTAGATTGGACCGTGTCAATAGGATGCTGCCGTTTTTGTCGAATTTGATATCCACTGATGAGCGTATCATTTGTAACAGTTTACTACAGTGAAATTAAGCGCTGGCATGCATCCTATACGTGCCAGTCTATGTTCCAAACGCAAGTGAAGGTGGCTGGTTGGGACTCGCTTTTCTGTGCCGCTTCAGTCGTCGCCCTTAAAGTGGTGGCGACTGGCTCGAACATGTACGGATGTACAGCGTACTCGGTCCGACTTTCATAGTTCACCATACTTACAGCAACTGCCCAATTTTAACAGGTAGTTGTGGTGGTGGTAGTAAGAAGATGAAAAGGTGCCTGGTTTCTGCAGTCGCTTAGGGAGAACGGCGCAGCGCCTCAACAGATAAATACAGCATTGATTGCCAGTGAGTGCAGTCAGCTGTCCTTAAGTTCCTGACTGTGATGTCATGGAGCTTCGACAGCAGCGGCGAGACTCACGATGGTGGCTGCGGCAGCTGCTGCTTGTTTTCGGCAAAATAAAGTTATTTGCATTGGTTTATGCAAATTTTCGATTTCATTTTCGAGTTCGCCACATGAAATTATGTATCATAACACCATAATCTCAATTTTTTTAAAGTGTTGTAGTGTCCCTTTAAGGCGAGTGTAATGCACCGTCCAGTCTGACCTATATATACACCACCACATGTTAAGGGCAATGGATAAACTACCCCTATCCTGCACCTCACAAACTTTCCACGTTCTTTTGCAAGGCAAATGCGTTTTTTTATCCTTAACGTCGTCGAATTTTTGTCTACCTAACTACAGATGTGTTGAACCTTATTAGGTGCACTAAAAACAACCGCTACACCAAAGCAATTGGCTACATGCTTGAGATCATGTGAAAACCGATGAATGTAAGGTAAAACAGCAAGGCGTTTTCAATGTGTAACTTTTTTTTGCAGATGCATGCTCTGTTCCAACTTTTGAAATCTTAATATTCTTCTCGAGAGCTCTGCTTACGACATTTTCTGGGCATGCAGCCATTTCCAGATGGTTGATTTGATACAGAAATCCTAAATTCTTGGTATGAATGCATGACTTCAACAAGGCACTCTTTAGACAAGACACTGCGATTCCTGTTTGTCTTCTCACCTTTTGTTTTCCCATCTACTGTGTGCGTCGAAACGTTTCCAAGAATGTCCTCAAACCAACTCGCCCAACTTTCCCTATTCATTACATATCTATGGTATACACAATCCCTATTTCTACGACAGCTTCGAATTGACATTTTAGCTAAATTGTTGTCAGAAGCACATTTTAAACAAAAGTTTGGCTGCGAATTGTCGTTCATTATTTATAGTCCTTATACATTGAGTTTTGAGCCTCATGCGAACCAATCATTTTTTGTTACATCCGCTATCGCAGAGGCTCTGCCACCTTCAGTTTCATTACAGATATAATTGCCACTGATATCAAGCCTGACCAATGAAAGTTTTCATTTACTTCACTATAACCGATGATTCACTATATTGTCACGGAGAGACGTGAACGAAGGGAGCAGATTGTATGCTTAAGATAAAACTGTTTATTCGGCCGAGCTTGTGGCCAGTAATCGAAAACTCAAATTACAGTTATACACACTGACACTAATAGCGGCTAACAGAGCGTTGGTTGTCGATTAATTGACGAGCAGTGAAGCGCGTTGGTATTTGGGCATGTGCTGTCAAATTTTCAGCCTTGTCACTCGCGTCCATACTTAACAAAGTGATCTACTACAGTCACAAAGCTTCTCGAACACTGCAGGTGTGATGTGTGCTGAACATTACTTATAGTGTAACAGGATGATAACAAAACTTGAGGAAGGAATGTTGCGACATCAGAGTTCATTAAAACCCGGCGCAAATGCATCTAAAGCCTAATAGTGGCTAATAAATAGTGCTACATGAAATAAACCAAGAGGCTTTCTGATGGAGGCACCTTCGCTGTAATGTTAATTCGTGGATGCAATGTGCTAGGACAACAACAACAAGAAAAAAAAACATAAAGCAGATGCGTGGGCTTCTGCATCACTGCATGTGTGGGCTTCCTTCGATTCCTTTTGACAGCGATGCACAAAACTTTCACATGACTGGAAATTTCCCAAGAACGTGAGCACTGGAAGAAACTTGAATTCCAGAGTTAGAAGTACCTTTGAGAGCAGTTTTGAGGAGCAAAGCTCCTTATAGCGGCACCCGTTCGTCCCTCGTAGCCGTTGTAGTATGTAACAAGTATAAGATATTGATCTCTGAGGTGGTGGCGGTGAGAGATTTCTTCTGTGCATTGTTGAACAATAAATAAAAAGTCAAATGTCCAAGCCGTTTTGTCGCCACCTCAAATGTATTAAAAAAAGTTGGGCTTATTTATTGCATTGAAAACAGTGAATTGCTAGAATATTTCAGTGAGAAAAACTTTTGGTCATGTGCGTGCCTTCTGCACATTCCAGAATGTAGTTTGGGTGCTGTTTGTGGCATAAATATTATTTTAAAAATACCACTCCTACTTTCTACACGACATTTAGTCTACATGCGAAATAAAAAAGTACTTGTGTAAGCTGTTTGAAGTTCAGTAATATTAGTGCAAATTTTCTACCACATACGCCTCCAAGAATTCAGCCAAAATGTAATGTGTTTGCATTTTTTTCTAATGCAATACTATCAATTGTATCAATATGTGAGCAATGAATACTTACTCCATGGAAGCTATATTTTGCGGGAAAAAAACATCTCACGACGTTAAACTTTACAAAACAAAATCACAAATTTCCCAAAAATGTCAATTTTGTCCATATTGCGACACAGTTTCTACCGTGTGTTAGCCTAAATACAATAACATTTATACTTAAATTGAAAGCAAATAAACAGTAGTTTTTATATGGCAAGTTTTATCATTACATTTCTTATTCTAAGGAAGAAAATAATTTTTGAAGTTTCTTACTGACAGCTATCTTCACACTTGGTCATACGACAACGTTCGCTTTGAAGTTCTCTATTGTTGTCGATGGGAAACATCAAAAATTATTTTATTTCTTGAAACAAAAGATGTGTTAATAATAATTGCTATATAAAAAACTCTTATTTGCTCTCGATTTAGATACAAACGATGATTTGTAATTGAACAATCACATGGTGCAAATTCCGTCTCTGTATGGGTAAAAATGACAATTTTGTGAAATTTGTGATTTTTTTCTCGTGAAGTTAAACAATTTAGAGGCATGAAGGTATCTTCTCCGAAAAATATACTTCTCGATAAGTAAGTATTTATTGTTCAAATATTCATACGAAGTGTAGTATTGCATTAGAAAAAATGCAAACACAACCCCTTTTCACCAACTTCTTGGATGCTTATATGGTAGAAAATTGCACTAACATTACTCATTACTGAGCTTTAAAAACAGCTTACACAAGTACTTTCACTTTACATGTCGACCAAATTTGGTATAGAAAGAAGGAGTGGTACATTTGAAAATAACATGTTTTTTTTTCACAAACATCACCCAAACAGCATATTGGAAAATTCGGGAGGCGTGCACAAGAACGAAAACGTTTTTCTCGTTGAAATATTCCAACAATTCACTGTTCGCGAAGCAGTAAACCAGCAGATTTTTTTTTCGAACACATTTGAGTAGGTCGCCGAAATCGCTTGGACGTTTGGCATGAAATGACCCATTACAAAAGCTTGTTCTTGATCATTTATTAACTATGGCACATACCTACTTCGGGCATAATTAATTCTTCAGGCATAATAGGTGTGTAGCGTATACCACGCTTCTCCGAAGAATAACGAAGGATAGCATAGTGAATGCCAGCCAACTACACAAAAGTTATTGTTCGTGTTCCGCAGGACCAAGATAAAGTTATTTTCCTTCCTTCCTTATATATGGCGTAGTGGGTACCCAGCAAGTGTTCTTGTAGCAGTTACCCAAAAAGTGTTTAGAAAAAGTTCCGAAAGTGCACTCTTCCAGATTTCGCTGCAACTGTGCTGCACCTTTCGTGCAAGTCTGGCGTTGTTGTGCTTTCTCCCTCTACTAGATGTGAAACAGTATTAAACAGCAATGCCTCTACATGACATGATGTTAATTTTTCTTGGTTATTTTTTATAAGGATGAGTCAGACAAACAGAATACTAAAAAATAGTCAGTGGAAACCTAAAAGTGGGTAAAAAAAGGAGATGTAGAAGCGTTTGTTTGTATATAATATTTCTGAAATGTTGGTTCTTTAGATGGCACAAATAATATTTAAATTTACACGCCTTTCTTTTCTTCCTTTCTAAATTTCCTATTATTAATGAATCTTTTGAAATTGCTATTCAGTAACATCGAGGGGTACTTGTTTAAGTATACCGCCACTTTTTGTGAAATTACATAATGAGAACTCTGATGAACATTTTCTGGTGTTTATTTTGCAAAATTCACCTCCCTCTGGGAGGCGAAAGTGATTTGAGTAAGTTTGAGTTATTTTGTAACGGAAGTACGTGAAAAACGCCTGCACAATATTGTAGTCAGTGCAAGCGCTTTATTGCAGGGACGTTCTGTGCTAAATACCATATAGTCATATTTCACTTTTAAGAACATTTGGGCAATAAGATTTTACGTCCCGCCACGTTCTGGTCCGAAGCTTCTGATGTAATCACTTGTTGAAATTTTATGCATATTTCTTGTCTTCATTCTGGAGGCTACTCACTGAACACGGACTTGTGACGCTCAAACACGTGGATCGCACGCATGATTGCCATAGTGCGAAGGAATCAAATAATGACGTCCCAGTGACACCAATAGAATTAAGATAATGGAACAAGAGCCATGATGGCATGAGGACAGATGTATAACATTAACGTAATGACGGCGACGACGTGACGTTGACAAAATAAATATTAGGAGTTGACAGGGGCCGCATGAATAGACGTACGCTGTTATGATGACAGAGTCGAAGAAAGCTAAGAATACCTCATTTGAGTCGACAGTTTTGTTACTTCTACGTCTATTCTCTCTACTTACTTCCCGATAACTTTTTCTTCAAATTACTGCATGTCCTTGTTCAGTTTTGGAAACCTCGTTTAACCTCTCTTCATAACGCGAACGTTCAGAGCGAATGCTTTGACTGCCTGTAAAGCGTGCTTTGCGGATGGCGTCAATGCAGAGGGGGAAGCAAGTTCTGTTGTGAAAACATTTTTAAGGCTTAAGCAGTCCCATACCGACCCAACAACAAAACTCTTCGTTTATCAGTATTTTCACTGATTGATTTATTGATTGTTTGATTGATTGGTAATTTATTTATTTATTTATTTATTTATTTATTTATTTATTTATTTATTTATTTATTTATTTATTTATTTATTTATTTATTTATTTATAATTGATTGATTGATTGATTGATTGATTGATTGATTGATTGATTGATTGATTGATTGATTGATTGATTGTGTTATTTTTTCCGCAGACACGTCGAACTACCTCCCTCCTCGAATTCGTCGGCTGAAGCAGACAGTGAAATTATCGGCAGGCGATCCGCTTCGATTGGCGTGCGTGGCTCAGGGCTATCCCACGCCCAGCTACCGCTGGTACCGCAAGAAGGAGTCGCTCACCATCCCGCTGGGCTCCAGCAGCGGAAGCGGCGGCCGGATACGCGTGTACCGGGGCTTCCTGCTCGTCCAGTCCACCATGCGCCAGGATGCCGGAACTTTCGTGTGTGTCGCCAACAACACGGCCGGAGAGGACCGCGCGCTCTTCGAAGTCATCGTCACCAGTGCGTATTACGGTCGACAGTGGACTCGTAACCTATTACGACTGATTCAAGGCTTGTATTTATTAACGCGTATTTGTTGTTCAGTTTAATGTCTCTTTTTGATCAAACATGTTGCTGCTAAATGAGTCATTTCTTCCTGCAATCAAGTTCAAGCAGGAAGTTACACTTAACTATACACGTACATTACTTGAAAAGAATACTTTGTATGCTGAAAGGTCAGTCAGTTCTTTCCCAGTGAGTACGTTGCTGATATGTCAATTTTATAGAAGCAATGAAGCAATATAGTTCGCGTTACTCATCGCAATTAATTGATACATGTGAATAATCCCATTTTACGGTTATTTCTATCTTCTAGTGGTAACCTTAGAGATGAGTCATCTATCTTTTTATTACTCGACTTTGATTACTCGATGCTAGTGATCCATTAAAAATTATTCATTGCTAACGCTGAATAAAGTTTATTCAATGTTTTGTTAAGGAACGGAAGAGTTTTCGTTTGCAAGTGGCTATGTTCTTTCTAAACTACTTATTATCTTAAGTAGCACAATTTTCTGTTTAAATTCATAAATTACGAAACAGGTGGCGAACAACACTAAAGTCCGAGGCTCCCATAACAGTCAGCAAAAGCATAGCAATACTTTCATAGCAAAACACAGCGACGGTAGACTAATGTAAATGTCTTCCACAGAAGCGTGTATTGACATAGCAGCACTCGACTCCGTTTCTTCTAACAAAAGGGACAGTTGACGAGATAAAGCGGACAGCAAAACTGGAAATCTGTCGATGAAAGGTAGCGAGAACGTGTCGCGTGCAGATGTAATACAAGACTGCAGAGGCGACTAAAGCACGAATGGAAATCAGTTACCGTTGCACCTCAAGTTTTTTAAAAATGGAACAGGTAAAAAGACGCAGGAAAGTTCTTTAGAAACCCTTGCAAATAACAACTCATTCGAGTGGTGCGTCAACAATGCACAAAAAGACTGATTCAGTTTTGTTGTTGTTGTTGTTGATTATGATGCCGTTGTTTTTGTTTGTTTGTTTGTTTGTTTGTTTGTTTGTTTGTTTGTTTGTTTGTTTGTTTGTTTGTTGGGGGTGACTCTCACAGTCTACAGTGCAAGTTGAGATGAGCACTTCTGCATCACATGCCGCTTCAGAAATGCCATAACGGGAATACCATAATGCAACACCGGACATGCGCACTCCATGGTACCACATACACATAAAGAACGTGAAAAAAAACGTGAAAGGTCGTCTAGTGTGCTAGCGCACACTAGACGACCTTTCTTAGCATTTTCGCACGGAAACATGCGTTATCCGCACGCCACTGATACAGGCTTTACCAAGTCGAAGAAACTTTCACATTCTGAAGCAAAAAATATTCGGATCCAGGCCAGATCTATAAGTCGATATCGGAAGAACTTACTGTTGTGCTACTTAAGTTTTAATGCGCAATTTTCATGCGTGAGTCAAATCGACAATTTCGTCAATGTGGGATAAAAAAAATGCGTAGGTCAATTTCAAAAAAAAAAGGCAGTACCGGACAGACCTGAAACCCTGTATTGGCCCACTTCCGATTTCAGGGGTAGATTGTTCAAGATCATTGTGCACTTGCTTGATAAAAGCCAGCTGACGACGCCCCATAGCAACGCAAAACTACATATTATACTTCAGCGCCTGCTGAGTAGAACTCAGTATACTGTGACCGAACACGTTGAGTCTGAATCACACTTTTGTAGTGTGGTCAATGAGCCACTCAGCCACCGTTTGCAGTGTCCAACGCTATAGTAATACATAACATATTCATATCGCACGCTAGATCATTTCGCTATAATTTAGTCATCAAAATAAGGTCTAAGCTAAGGCAGGTTAATAGCGGCGGACGGCGCTAACCTGCGGAGGGTAAATTACAAAAATGTGCGTGCATATCTGTGTACGTTCTCTTCAATGCCGTAAGCGTAAGCAACCATCACTCTTTCTTAGAACACGGTACAAAACATCTCCTACAACAGCTCAACAGCTGAAGCAACGCGAACCAGTGAAATGCAACGCGTATCATGTAGGATTCTCGTTCGCGCAAATTCTGCTTGACATTTCGAACACGTGAGCCTCTCGTTTCGTTTGATTCTTTCGGGAAGAGAAATGTGCGCATTGCTGCCTCGTTCCTTCTGTTTCTCTTTCAAGTTCTTATTCACCTATCCCGAGTGAATGGCATCAGACCATACGCTTGTCTTTTTGATTCGCCCTTTCCCTCCTAGGTTTCTCTCTCTGACTTTAAGCCGCCTTGATGGTTGCGGTCCTCGGATGCTACACCAAATGCGTGGGTGTGATCGACGATATTCTAGAAGTCTCTGTACTTGGATTTAGGAGCACGTTAAACAGTGCCAGGTTGTCCAAACTTCCCGAGCCATTCTCTACGGCTCCGGAACAAGAGAATGAGAGAAAGACAAAGTAAGGGCAGAAAGATTACATAGGTTGTACTAGGTTTACTACCTTGAGCGGGGGGAGGTGGAGGAGAGATTATTATTATTATTATTATTATTATTATTATTATTATTATTATTATTATTATTATTATTATTATTATTATTATTATTATTATATTATTATTATTATTATTATTATTATTATTATTATTATTATTATTATTATTATTATTATTATTATTATTATTATTATTATTATTATTATTATTATTATTATTATTATTATTATTATTATTATTATTATTATTATTATTATTATTATTATTATTACCTCTTTGGCTATAAGAGATTCTGTTCTTGATGTGCTGAAACTTCATAATGCGACAAGTATTCATGTGTGTGCTCGATGTCCCACGCAGTGCCGCTGAAGGTGACCGTGAGTCCCAGCAGCGTTCTGACTCGCGAGGGCCGCACCGTGGTGTTCAACTGCTCGGTGCGCGGATTTCCCGTGTCGGCGGTGACGTGGCTGCGCAACCAGCAGCCCGTTATGCCCGGGGGCCGCGTACGAGTCCTAGACCAGACCGAGCTGCACATGAGTGCCGTGCAGAGGTCGGACCGTGGCATGTACCAGTGCATTGCCTACGGACATGAGAGCACGGCCCAAGGAGCCGCACAGCTCGCGCTTGAAGGTTAGTGGCTACATTGGTGCATTGTAAACGCCTGCGGTGCATTGTAAGCGCCTCTATTGTTCACGTACTTAAATGTAATTTTGAAATCTTTTTGCAAAACAACGTGCGATGTTGAGGCTGGAGGTGGGGGCGAGTAATAGTGACATCGATCTAAGCCAAAGAACGCGTCACTCCAATTTCAATCACCAGATTAACGACCCTCTTTTCCTTACCTAAATAACTGTTCTGGCTTCTCCTACAGATTATGCACTAAAAGGTGAAGGATTCTTTACAGGTGAGATAAATTATGTATGAATGCTGGTCATCGGGGTCGCGATGTTAAAATTACATCTTAGATATGCAAATTACTGCTACTGAATTCGCTTAGACGAGGAAAGCTATGAATGCAAACTTTTTGCTGTCAAGCAGAGCGCAGTATCAGTGGGAAAAGACAGATCATGTTATATTTCACGTTGGCATAGCGAAACGCAAACACTTAGAGAGTTTTTTTTTTTTGTAATTGGCTCTGTGTAGCTGATTTTAGCGTATAACTAGCATGAATGAGGTAATTCAAAGACATCGTGAAATACGCCACCATTATTGCGTGTCTTTCGAAACATATACGTCCCCACGAAATCAGAATTGAATCGGAAATCGTTTGATGGGTTGTCAAAAAAGTGTCGTATTCAAGGAATTTGGAAGCTCCAATCGCTGTCATCAATTCTACTGGACTCCTCCATCCCGCATAGAAGCGGTGAAGTGCCGATGCCGTAGTCCAAAAGGAAACATTGGCCTCACAATTCTATTTTGAGGTTGTTTTTTCTCACAAATTCTTGAACCATGTTTATACAACACTCATTTTATTGTTGATTGGCACAGCTATTTTTCACTGATGCTTCCGAAAATATGTCTGTAGGCTACTTTGAGAACATTTGTTCATCTATCTATCTCTCATCTTTTCACCTATCACACACACACACACACACACATATATATATATATATATATATATATATATATATATATACATATATATATATATATATATATAATCATCATCGTCAGCCTGACTAAGTCCACTGCAGGACAAAGGCCTCTCCCATGTTCCGCCAGTTAACCCGGTCCTGTGCTTGCTGCTGCCAATTTATACCCGCAAACTTCTTAATCTCATCTGCCCACCTAACCTTCTGTCTCCCCCTCCCCTAACCCGCTTCTTGCATATATATATATATATATATATATATATATATATATATATATATATATATATATATATATATATATATATATATATATATATATATATATATATGCAAGAAAGAGGCGACGAAACTTTCGTGGAAGCGTCTTTGCTAAACGTTTTCAGCTGGTTGACCAGCTGAAAACGTTTAGCAAAGACGCTTCCACGAATGTTTCGTCGTCTCTTTCTATATATGTGTGTGTGTGTGTGTGTGTGTGTGTGTGTGTGTGTGTGTGTGTGTGTGTGTGTGTGTGTGTGTGTGTGTGTGTGTGTGTGTGTGTGTGTGTGTGTGTGTGTGTGTGTGTGTGTGTGTGTGTGTGTGTGTGTGTGTGTCCTCCTTGATAATCTGTTAAATTAGCGAATGGTGGCACAACCACCAACCATCTATTCACTTGCTTTCCCTCAATCAATCCACCCATTACTTTTGTCCACAAACACACCTTTATTTATTTACAAATGGTGGGCTGCAAAAGCAGGCACACAGTGACTGCGTACTCATGTCTGTGCATGTCGCTTTTTTCGCCGAAGAACGTTCGTGCCGAGCCCTATTCATGAGCGCGGGGGCACAGCCCCACGGCTTCTTCATTTACTTTTCCCTCTTCACTTGGTGACGTAGATATAGATGTTCCGTACGAAAGAACTACGACTGTGTGGAAATGGTCACTTCCTGTCCCTTTTGTGCACGATTCGCGTGAACCTCGAAGCCTTTCTATTGGGAATAAATGTGTCAAAGACAGCCTTCCACTTTAACTGCTTCCTTTTTTGTTATTTTGCTGTATCTTTTCATACCGATTTGTATGAGGTTCTAACAAAGCCACCATTCGGTCCAAGCACTACCATTTTTTTCGCTCATCCTACTTGTCCGTATTGATTGTACGCCGAAATCGATTGCACCTATAAGAAGCGTGTTTTGCTTCCTAGGCCCTCGCTCTCTTCTTATTTGTTATTTTTTGAAGTTTTATCTAGTAAGCAGACTCCATCATTTACCGACGTGTTTACCTTGTTTCCACAACATCGGATGTTCGTGACTAGATTCGGTCAACTCCTTCCGTGAATACGAGCGTTGCGCATATCACAGGCTGAATATTTTATAAAGTCACACTTATAAGATGCAAACATAGTCTGTAACTGTACGTTGTTTTGTGGACTGGGAAAGGAACCACTAGTTAACTGTACACACCTACCAGGTGATAATTCACTACGTGGTAAAATACATTCGCTTCCTACTCTAAACACGGTGGGCCACACTGCTTTCAGCAAATGCTGAGCACTGCCTTCTCGAGCAGCATTACTTGCATACATCACCTTCACGGGTCCGTATATTAGACGCCTAAACCTGAGCACCATGGCAGCATCCGCCGAGCGATGTCATCACGGCATGTATTCAGCGATAACACGACAGTAAAAGTTGTTGAATTGCGACGTTTTTAAAGCCGCAATCGCAGTGGAGGCGGGGGGAGCCTTAGAGCATAGCTTTCTGCATCAAGCAAGTAAACGAGGCAAGCATAGCGGAAGAGCTGCGTTGAATATCGAGCGCGGCCGAACGTGTTGGAGCATGCGCAGTGCAGGGCACTCGCGTCCGCCCTTAGTAGCTTACGTACTTATTCGAGGCACTAGCTATGCAAGTCCGTACGCGTTTAATCGCGCCACTGTATACACCGTTGTGGTAGCTGGTGCAAGAACACCAGCAAAGCCTTGTTTATCAACGTTCGTCCTTCAACAATTTATCGTAGAGTTGTTACATATATATGGCCGCAATTCGTCACCTTACTTTATCGTTTCCTTTAGGGTGTTTTCATTTGCGTGAATATTTTTATTTGGGGTGTGTTATGTGTGTCATGCTTTCTTTTTTTTTTTCGCGTGGGGCTAACGCGGCATTCAATAGTTGCGTACTGGTCCCTATATTTCCAAATCCACTTTAAAAGAGCCGTCATTCGCATTGTTGTCAAGACGATGGAGGAGCGTCATGAAGTATATCACCGGCGCATCTTCTTTATTTTCTTTTTTTTGGAAAGCATTCTCTTTAGGCGTAAACAACTGAGATCAGTAAGAAAAGATGAAACAAGATCAAAAAACGCAAAATCGCGAATAGCAGGCTTAGGCCCCAGAAAACTCTTCGAGCCTGCGTCAGAAATGAAGTCGCGTGGAAGTAGAACAAGTATAAGTACTCCTTGCGCAAAACTAAAAAATCAATAAAAGAAAATGGGCTGTTGATAGCAAGAACTTCCATTTTTTTTACCAACTTTCTTCGACAGGTTGCTCATCGCGGCACTAACTCCTCGCGAGCTCACGTCCAAGTAAATGAGAGTAGAAAAAGATTACAAGAGCGGGAATTCTTTCCGTTAAAATAAACTGTCTTCCGGGGCTAAGTCTATCATTTCTTACTTTTCCTCTGTGCTAAGGCTGCTCCACGCGCTGCGTCCTGATCAATGTTTTCCCGGAGAAAGGATAAGAGCGTGCGACGGTGGCAAGCAAGGAAGCGAGGAAAGATGTGTCTTTGTGTTCCCGTTTAGGAAAATGCCTGTAGGCGTCGCTTTATATCGCTCCCCAATTCGCTCCCGCGAGCTGCATAGCCTGCCTTGCTACACACGACAGCTCACGTCGCGTCTGATGACGATGCGCGTTTTCTCGTTCTTTATTCTAATATATCTTTTTATTTTATTCTGTTGCAGATAAATATGGTAAAACTGCCTGTTGCTTATACTTTCGTTCTTCTCTAGTTTGGAAACGTTATGAACCATTTAAAAAAAGAGACGTCTACATACTAGATAGGAAGACGGAGAGGGGGGGGTTACTTATCACATTGAAAAGAATCGGTAGCGGCATCCGAAAAAGTAACGATTACAAAAATAAAATTAACTGATCGATTCTATTTCTTTGTGGCTTTCTTGCAGTGCTAGTTTGTCTTAATCCAGGGAGCAGAAGTAGCATAAATCTCGTTTGATTCAGGCGTAAAAAGTTGGTTTATATTTAGTTTTTCTAACGCTGAAAACACTTGAGACGACGTTGTAGGCCATGCGCAGATTGTATGAGATCTTAATGATGGGTGATTGCCCGAACGCATCAATAGTTTCCGATTGAATGCAAGCGTATATGAGCTCAGGATAGTTGGAAAAAGCAAAACTTTGTATGCGGGACTCTTCCGTGTGCATTAATCAGTTTCCATGTGTGGCCGTAGGAAAGATCTTGGAAGCAGGGTCTCAGAAAACATCAGCGCGGCGAGCCACACGAAGGCTCCTGCATTTTTTGACGACATTACTGAGCACCACCTGTGAAACCAACACGCAATGTATGTGGTGTGCAATTTGTGTCTCTTTCCTTCTCTTTTACGCCCCTCTCCCCACGAGTAGAGTAGCAAACTGGACGTAGTCTAATTATTCTCCCAACTTTTCCAATATTTCTTTTAAAGACGATAGTCATTCTTGGGATACTTCGACGCTGAAATTTTGGTGTGTCTGCCTGCGTGTGTGTCTTTTCTGCTTTTTTGTCTGTCCCACGATTCAGGAGAATGGCGAAAGTTTGAGCCTTTCTTAAGTGACCAGCCATCTTTATCTGGTTTGTGCGTTCATACGTGCCGACATGGTCAATCTAAAAATAAATATTACGTATAATTTGGTGCAACATCAGTAAGTGATTATTAGGTAGCGTGTTACTTTATTTCTGAAATGCATAAGTAATTATGAATGCCATAGAGCTTATTGCGTGGCGCTGGCAACGCGACGCTATGACCGAAAAAACGGGTGTTTCCTACGCTTCCCTAAAACTACATGGTGCTGCCTACCAGTCACTTTGCGTTCTAGAAAAACTTTTTTTCTTCAAATTACTGTTGGATGGCGACCATATTTCACGCAGCACCTACTCGCCAATTTTCTCGCGGAGAATGTCAAATAAGCGTTTTTTTCTCTCTCTTTCCAGACAGAAGACTATCGTATTTTGACGGCCTTTGGCAGAGAAGCACGTAAATACGCTGGCAAAATTTCTCTCGCTCCCTCTTAGGTGCAGCGAGGGCCGTTGAGTTTCAGACAACAAAAATTTAGAAAACAAGTGTGCCAGTGTTGTACAGCACATTTCATGAGGTCAAAATTACCTTCCAGATTACCACGGTGTAAACAAATGTTGGTGTAAACAGCTTTCTACTGCTCTTATCACAGCATCCCTGTAATTAGTGTGAACTCACGCTTCCAAACGTATACGATATACACGTATTCTGAAAAAAAACATTACACAGCCTCCCGTCAAAGGGTACCATGCGTGGATTCCAAACAGTGGGGAAATGGTTCGCTTGAGCGGTAGACAGGGTACTTTATTGAGAGCTTTTGCTGGTGCTAGCTCTGACACTGGCCGTTGCATTGACGCTGGCTTTCATCGCGACGTTGCACCGGAGAGAATTAGGCACGCGCTCCGTCAATTTATACCGTGGTACTACCATGGCGCCCCCAGCGGAATACGCAGCTGTCGCACCACCAATCGTGCACGCCGTTTCGTAGAGTAGAGAGAGTGAGAGAAAGCAGGAAGAGGGAAGGAAGAGAGGTTAACCATATCAGGTTCTGGTTTGGTATACTCTGCACTGGGAATAAAAGAAGGAGAGCGTAGGAGAAGAAAGAGGGGGGTGAGACACGCATGCGCACTGGGGGGGTGGATGCCATGGGAAGGATCGAGAGAGGGACGGAAACAGTCCTCGCCATAAGCCGCTTCGTATCTAATGTTATTCAGTTTATAGTGGGGCATTGTTTGTATTAGCTTCCTTTCACATGTGTTTATAAGTTTGTACGCGCACACATTTCCACTCTTCAATTTATTCAGTAGAAACCAATTAACCCAGCAGCAAGCTCTGTAGCGATGCTACCGTTAGCGAATGGGGCTAAAAAAAATCACTCCTGCGGGTAGCGATATGTTAAATAGAACGCAGCCTTGGCGAACCCGAAATGAGATATTTTCGCTTGCCTGTGAAACTGGCAATTTAGTTGTATACACTTGCCCATTATGCTCTTACCAGTATCCGTTTAATTCTAGCGTTTTGGTTAGAAAAGAACCCATTTTAACGTTTATACTTCAACTTGAGGTGCCTATATAATGACCTCTAAAATTTGAAGAACGCTCACGTTATCCTAAACCAGTTGAAACGTTAGGCATAAAGTAAAACTCTCACGTATGTTGTGCAGGAAAATAAAAAAGCTGTACAATAAACAGGCCACTACTTCTCTGTCTCAGAAGACACAGTATGGCATACAATCAAATGGGGGGCCGAAACGTACCTTGGAGGAATACACTACTATTTCGTTTGGAAACAAGCACCTTCAGCATAACTTTCCTAAGATATTGCTACGTGTAACAATATCCTTCGCGTAACAATATCATCAGATTGATCTCGCCGTATTGATCATTTTATCTTCAGTGCAGTTAACAATGTATGTTAATTTTACCTCCTTGGGGCATGAAGAACAAGAATGATGTTTGTGTAGATCTCAAGGCACACGTATACAACTGGTCAAGCTTCTACCACATTAACAGCTTGCATAGTTGTATAATTTTATCTAACCTTCTCTGCTTTGTCCTTAGTGCTATTTCTACTACAAGCTACCGTCTACATATCAGTACACTGCTCTTACTCCTTATCACCTCAAGCAACGATCGTTATTTAAGAACCGAATTACGCTCCTCAACTTCTTTTTTTTTATCGTTCTAACTTGGGGTAGAAACATAGCTACAAGGTCAATCGTTCGCCGCTTGTTCGTATCTAGCAAATTTGTTCTTTGCAAAGCAGCAAAAAAAAGATAAAAAACAGGTAGAGAAAGGCTAGTCCCATTTCTGGCGTGAAAAATAGGCGCTTCGTCAATTACTTGTTCAGTAAGAGTCTAATCTTGCAAAGGGCAGCTAAGTAAACGCTAGTAGGCCTGCTCAACAGAAGCATTCAGACAGAAAAACATAGATGAATGGCGAAAGAAGAAGTAGTTTCCCGAGTCTCTATGGTAAAAAACGTTCCAGTTTCACATCGTTCACGTGGCGCAATTGCCGCTAGAGAAACCGTGGCGCCTAGATAACGCTAGGACTAAGAAGGCGCAACACGACGAATTCGTTGACGGAAAAACAAAAAAAAATGTCCTGCTCCTGCAACCAGCTTCCTTCAGCCCTCCGTCTTAGCCATAAGGCGAGGTTTTCTCTACTATTCCTGTTTCAGCTTTGCCCAGCTGGGTCGCTGCAATGCAAGGCAGACACAGATAGAAGTGCCGGATACGTTACTCTTCCTTCACTCTTATCTGTTTGTATGCAGTACGTGTTCCTCCTTGCTCGTGTGTGGCGTCCCTGTGCCGGCGCGTTCTAGCGTCTTGCTGCTCGCTGAATAAGTGCCGAAGGCACGGTTTTCTCATTTCCGACGTCGACCGGCGCCTCTTCCGGTCGGTGCAGAGAACCCACCCGACTTCCTGGAGGCCTTCCAGGACCAGCTGCTCAAGCCCGGCCTGGCCGTGTCGCTCAAGTGCTCCGTGACGGGCAATCCGCTGCCGCAGATCTCGTGGTTCCGCTATGGCCGCCTGCTGGCCGACCGGGCGGGCCTACGCATCGGCGACTTCGTGGACGCCTCCGGCGTGGTCACCAGCTTCGTCAACGTGTCGGCCGTGGCCACAGAACACGGTGGGGTGTACACGTGCCGCGCCGAGAACGAGCTCGCCTCAGCCGAGCACACGGCGCGCCTGTCCGTGTACGGGCCCCCGTTCGTGCACCGCATGGACAACGCGACGCACGTCAGCGGTGCCGACGTGCGCGTGCAGTGTGCTTCTTCCGGATACCCCATATCGCAGGTCGTCTGGAAGAAAGGTGCGCGATTGAGTGCACTCCAGGATCCAGAGGTGGCGCGGTACAATTTTGGAGACTAGGGGGGTTCGATGCTAACATTTCTTAGTACAGAGTAGTGACAGCGCCCAGTGTGTGACCCGTTATCAGGCAACAACACACAATATGGCAGATCCGCTCATTGACCAATACAGAAACAGAGTGGACAATGGATGTCACGGCCTGTACGATGGAACGCTGGCATCGAGGTGCCCTATACTGGAGCCTCAAGGGGATGCTACTTTTAGGTGTTTGTCGTAGGTCCGGTTAACAACCGCGGCTATGTTGCAAGTCCACACTGCGTTTTTGAAGTTGACATGCTCAGCATGTCGCTCTAGGCATGTCACTTACCGGCAACCAAGTTAACTGCCAGTAATGAGCGTTAATCCTGTTGGTTGCCACGGCGGTAACCGGAAGCAAAAAAATGACGTGATCATAAGCCTAACCTGCAATGCATTGTTGCTCGAGGTGTTTACAAAACATTTTGGTGCCCTGAACCAAATAGCAAGCACAGCTACAGCTGTAAATTTTTGTTGTGATAATTGTAGTCGGTAAAATTGAGCGTTTGCTAGTTTGTCAAGCGAACTACCATTGAGAAAACAAATACGTGAACCACGTGCCAGCCATGCAGAAGTATCGCAGTTCTTTCGAAGGCAGGTGTTTACGTTGTTTTGCTTGCTGGTGAACGCACATTACCAACATTTTTTTTTGCTGACCTGCCAAAATATGGACTTTTAGCATTTGTAGAACCTTTGCATGGCACTTTTTGTTACCTTTCATTTTCGTGGACATTTGTGCAGTGAGGCAAATCAAGTGCCGTATGTACAATCTATTACTATGAAACGCCACACGAAGCGGCAATTGCGAGATCCCTCCACAGCATAGATTACCTGCGCTATTGATTTTGCTGGAGGCATTCATTTCCAGTTGCTGGACACACACGCCTAGCAACCTGCGCTTCTGCGGAAACCACGTCAATATTAATTACCAGACTAGCCCATTATAAAGCAATAGACGTGACCTCGGCCTTGTGCAAATGAATCCATGAGGTAGACGAGAGTGTATTATGCATATATCCACACTTTATGCGGTGCACCTTGGCCCTAATCGAGGCCCAGCCGGTCGTTGCAACGTAGTACTGCAGTTACCACGAGTCCGGAAATTATCATTTCGGCCTTAATGTATTGAAAATATCAACAGCACAAACTGTTTATAAAAAAAGAATTTTTACTGACTGGCCGCTGAGCGACACGTTTCACAGAAAATCAAATATTATAGTCATACGCAAGATCTGAAAAAAACTACATCATTCTTTTTCAAATCATGGATTAGTATTGAATTGACCCGCGCCTGACCGCAGTGTTCCTAAGAGGCACTCTTTCGTGCACTCAAACCAGCCTAAAGAATACCTAAATTTGGTTTCAGTGCAAAATGGCTCAGATTGGCTTTGTAGGATGTTTCCTGTGAATATTTCTATTCGTTCGACTTTTAAACTTCACAAGCAATAGCTTCAGGACTGACGTTATTCTGTGGGAAAACTTCACAAAATAATAATATTAAAAATGCCGGTTTCTTAATGTTTTAAGTTGCAATCAGTAAGTATTATAAAGGGCAACTCTGCAATGGTTTTGATAAATTTTACAAATACAGGTAATAAAACTTGGGAAGAGTAAAATAGGAAACCAAGTGTGCCTGCCGTAGGTGTAGCAAATCGTGCTAACTTGTCGGTAAGCAAACATCTTCTTATATAGCTGACATATTGTTCTGTTTTTGTACTGAAAACATAGGAACTACTCGTATTATGTATTCTTTTTTTATAATATATGGTCGTCAATTTTTCAGATAATGAAAAGCTGCGGCCTTCATCAAGAATCCTGGCCAGCGATAACGGGACTTTGCACATCGTTCACGTGACCCAAAGTGACCAAGGCTGGTACGAGTGCGCGGTCAGCAACCGCCGAGGCAATACGGCCATCGGTTCCATGTACCTCAGGGTCATCGGTAAGTCACTCGTGACCAACACGATATTCTTTTTTTTCTCATTATTTCTGGAAATGCAAGCATAGGACCTTAAGAGAAATTTCAGACTCACTAGACCAACATCTCCAGCACTTCATTAAAATATTTCTCTCTCTTTCAAGAATGCCCTTCGTGAGTAACAAATTAGCCAAATAAGCAGCATGTACAACAGGTCTCTAGTTTACTGGTGCTTGGTAACAATCATTCCACTCATATCTCTCCACTGAGTTTTGTGCGGGCTTGTCTACCTACATCTCTCTGTTTGAGCATCTAAGCAGGACATACCACTGCGATTCGTTTGGAGTCTTAGCGGGGCATGATCGTAACCTCCAATATTTCAAATTTCAAACAACACGAGCTAGACGTCTCGACATCATTGATGAAAGCTAAATGAAGGCTTGGTGATTAAGGAGACGTTACGAATGACAGATTACAGAGAACATGGCACACAGTGTTAATAGAGAATGAGCGTATACTTGCACTGTGTCCTGTGTTCTTGGTAATCTGTCCTTCGTAACGTCTAAGCGCATCGCCAACCTAACATGAATGAAGTTATAGTGAACTAATCAGCCCCTTTCGTTGCATTACTCGTCAAAGACACTTTCTCGCTGAGCATTAAATGAAACCCTCACACTCATAGCCTTCATGATTGGTTGACGTGCGCGCGTACCACTCGATGTCCAGGGTAATGAAACCTGTACGCGCGTATCTATCAAGACTGCTGAGGGACTCTCGGTTAGCATGGCTGCAAAGTGGAGGTGCCTGGGCACTCCACTCCCCTCGGCGCTCTTATTATCGCGATTCCGCTTGTCGAAATCTGGCGTAACTATTCCAGTAAAAGTGAGTCATACTAACACGTGCATTCTATTGCCATCAAGGAAACGCTTCGCATAGACTCTCTCACGATTTAATAAACTTTGGTGCGCCTAAATGAGTGTGGGAATACCGTGCGTGCCGTCAAGACTGTGTGAACAAAAAGTCTAGCTTCTGTATAGCCCCTTCGGTGACGAATTGAGATGAACTGCCAACAACGCGTTAAATTCTCGTCTCATAATTCTCAGGCACTCAGCATCACATTCCGAAAAATAAAATGAAGTTTAAAGGTTGTAGTGAGGGGTGCGTGGTTTGGTTAGTTTTCAAGAGTTGTAGCTTTAAGAGTGTGATAAGGTTAGGTTAAGTTAGGTTAGGTTATGTTAGGTTGGGTTGGGTTGGGTTAAATGTGCTATTTTGTGTGTTTCACTATTTGAAGTTAATCAGTGTGTAACTAAATATCGTACTACTATTCCACCAGTCAAGTTTAGTAATCGCATGAAAAGAATAAACCATTTGACTCGAAATGCATGGGTAGTTTTTGTTGTTGTATTTATTGCGAGCGCAAAAAAAAACTTTTCACGTGCGTCCAGGAACGTGGCACGTCAAACGGTCGTCAAACATCGTTGTGTCTTTAGAAAAGTCATCATCTGCAGCAATATGCAGCAAAATTAAATTAAATAATTAATATTCATTCACTTAACAAGCCTGCAGGAATCTGTACACCGAGTTTCAGGCCAGTTGAACAAACACGCAGCGTGTGACGCACCTTAGAAATTCGCGTACACAATGGGGAACGCCATGACTGAAGGTGCCGTGGAAGCCGAAAGCACTAACACAGGATGTAATAAAAATGTAATAGAATAACACAAGATGTAAAGCAATTCGAGATGAGAAAGGCACTAGTAGAGATGTAAGAGTTTTAGGGACACACAAAAGTTGCGTAAGTTGAAACGAAGCATCACATTGATGTATTACAATGAACTAAAAGAGGGCAGAGACTCTCTATTATATGTTGATTGATTAGTATAGAAAGATGAAGAGGAGTTTCCTGCATGAAGTACCTTACCCTCAGTGCTGTATTTAATGACACTGTTGCGCTGTTCTGTCGCTTCCTGGCCACGTTTTATTAGCATTCTATGACGCACTTTGTGCGTCATTTTCTCAGATAAACTTTCCTTTTCATCGAAGCACTAGCGAAATGACGCGCAGCGTGCAGCTTTCTGCGACTGCATTTCACTATCTCCTTCCATGCAACCGCAGCGATGGCGTATAAATTTCCATCACGACTGCTTTCCTCTTCAGAACCATTTCTTTCATTTATCCTTTGCTTATTTTTCCCACGCGGTTCCTCCTTTCAAATCTGGCTTGCTCTTGGGGCCATCTTTTTTTTTTCTCGCTCGGCATATTGCCTATTATATTGACTTATCATGGAGGATTACCTTAATGGTAGTTCCCATTCCTGCATAGCGATGCGGCAATCGAAGTGGTATGTCGTATTCCCGTAAAACGTTAAGGAAATCGATCACATAAATTTCTCGTGGTTCTGAAAGTACCACAATTACAGGCGTTACTGGTCCGGGTTTATCTGCAATAACCGTCATCATGCGTATTTGCGGAACGATTTCTGCCCTGGCCAAAATGGACGGCGCTCAACATATGCCGCGGCTATTGTATATTATTTTTCATTATACACTTTTTTGATGACACGGCAGACAATAAAATATTTTTGGAGGTAAGTAGCAAGCTTGGGATCAGAGTCGTAAGGAGTGAATCTGGAGTTGTATTCGTTAGAGAATATAAACTGGAAAAGAAGGCAAGATATTGACCAAAAAGAAAACAAGAGACAAGAACTTGACATGAAAACAAGACGAAAAACCTCATTTCTTCTTTTAGACTGCTTTCACAATAGTCATTATGAGCTAATTTTATTTTCATCTCACATTATTTCAAACAGTTATAAACGATGCTTTCTCAATGCGCACAAAGAGGCTAAAGGAAGACTGACTGTCTCCTGAAGGGAAGTTATTGAAAAAACTTATAACTCAAATTACTTTCTATGCACTACACATTGATACATACAGTGCAGCTTATGTCGTGTTGAGTTTGCGTTACAGGCTTTGTATCAAGCGCAATTTCCAAGCGTTCCACAATAATCTTACCCTCTGGGGAGCTTGCCCATCTGTCTGGGCAACTACCAATCTACGTACTATTCAAAGAGATACAAATTACCGGGAAAGTCTGCCTCTATAGTAAATAGCGCTTCATAGACTTCAGGGGTATTATCTGTAATCTTTCTTGTTTTATTAACCATAACATTAACACCTCAAATACTCAAACACTTTCGTCCACGTAAAGCCATAACCTGAAAGTGACGAGGAGTTTCTGCAGATATTTGTAATAGCTTTATTTCTAGGACTTGCACGTACTATCCATTAGCCTCCACTCGTCTTGCGTACCGTACAAATAGCCCGACATTGGTCGCATCAATGCAACGCTCAGCCGTCGACATTATTGACTTACTTTCGCTTAATCAAGTTCCACCGCTACAGTTCACGCGTATCTGTATTTCGATTTCCCTAACGTTTTCACTGCACGCAACGCTTGTACACAGTACGTATAGACCGGGCTGTTTCTTTTCGCCTATGTCTACCACAGAGCTCAACAAAAGGAGCTGTGAGGCGAGGCCCTCGTGTGTACATACATCGAAGAGTGACGCGCTGAAAGGTTCGGGCCACGGCCAATCGGTGTCCTTCATTCGCTACAGCGCGAGAAAAGCCGAAAACCACAGAAAGCATCGTCAACACGTATACAGAGGCGCAAAAGAGCTCGACGAAAAACCGACCAGCGGCCCAAGCGCTGCCGCTTCGCTGATCACAGAGCGTCATGCCACGAGGTTGTGGTTGGCGCCACCAGAGAGAACTTGTACGCCGGGCACATCGATCAAACTGCGAAAGAGAACAAGGCACCGAACCCACCCCTTGCTATCGGAAAGCCGCGAGGGGTCCGTGTCCTTTCTTTCTCGCTCTCCGTCTGACCCTCTGTTTCGTTCGCCGTCACCTCTTTCATCTGTAGAAGCAGGTGCCGTGTTTGCGCTCTCTTAACTGGCAGCGACTACTTTGCTCAAGGCTGTCACTCAGTTCGATGTGCTTTCACGCTTTAATGTGGTATCTACGTGGACCTTTTATGTGCTCGTTTCTCAGATTAGAAGCAGCATCGCCCGACACCGCTTTGTCTTACGTTGCGGAATCATCATACGTGGCTTGATTTTACGTAGCGGAATCACCCAGCTTCGTGCACCTGCGTACTTTTGCTGGTACGCTTTTTTCCCCTCCTAAAATTCATTTTTAACGTCCATTGCGATGGAAGATGCTGCCTCTTTTGACGACCGTGGTTGCGAGACAGCAAGAAGGCGCGTTCTTTGCCGCATGTCCTCGCTGTATATCGCACGCAGGGTCCCGCGACCATGTTAGCCTGTCTTGACAACCGGTTGCTCTTGTGGCAGACTATCCTAAACTGCTAGCTTTAACAGTCCTAGCACAGACAATCAAATGAGCAGGATGTCTTGTTTTCTTTTCCCACAGCGAATAATATAAATTTCCCACAGTAAAGATTTCATGTTTCCTCAGTAAATAACTATATTTTTGCCAACTTCTAAGGTGGGAACATGTGTCAGCTGTTTAAGCATACATTACGAGCAGACGGAAATTGATGACAAACGACAAGAATAGAGACAAGTCTATCTGTCTTCTTGTCAGTAGTAACCACTTTAACATGGCTCCTGATGCCAGTTACCTACATCCATTCCTTATCTCATTTTCATGTTTTTCGCATAAATGCAATATCCCTCGTATTTGAGTCCCGTCTGCTCAACCACACTTACTGTTGTTAAGTGGAAGAACGCACGGCGCTTTCTTGAAGCCCCACTGTGACTGAGTGATGTTGCGAGCTTTATAAAAACAGAGTCACTCTACAGTTAACTCGTCATTTTTTATTTACGAATGTTTAAGCTTTGTCGTGACCCTAGGCAAATCGCCGGCGTAGTGCATGAAACCCGTTCATCATTTTAGGGGCGAAGCTCCTTACGCCGTGGGTCGTACGTCCCGTATTTGTAATAGTAGCCACCTCCCGTTTGGTGCTTAGAATGTGCGCTGGATGGATGTACTTGTATATGATGAATATATCAAGAAAAGATGCGAGATGAAGGTATTTGGAGTGTTCACTAGATGCACAGACAGGCAGGCAGGCAGGCAGGCAGGCAGACAGACAGACAGACAGACAGACAGACAGACAGACAGACAGACAGACAGACAGACAGACAGACAGACAGACAGACAGACAGACAGACAGACAGACAGACAGACAGACAGACAGACAGACAGACAGACAGACAGACGGACGGACGGACGGACGGACGGACGGACGGACGGGCGGACGGGCGGGCAGGCAGGCAGGCAGGCAGGCAGGCAGGCAGGCAGGCAGGCAGGCAGGCAGGCAGATGAACGGACGCATGGACGAATGAACTGACATGTAGACGGACTGATGGATGCACAGATGGACGGGCGGACCGACAGACAGACGCATGCACGGACGCTTTGCCCCACTCATCATCATTCACTCCGCGGATATGCGTTGATTTTTTCAACAAACCACTCTGTCTTGCCCTTTTCTTCTGAGTGTCTATTTGTATTTAGCCATTGGGTGTGATGTGCAATATCATGAATGTTATTGTGTTGCTATTGTTTTATGAAATTAAACAATTTGGCAAGAGTAGCAGATTAAAACATCCTCAGAAAATACAGACAGATGCGTAGTACGCGTTTCATCGACTGCAAGCGTACTTCTAAACTACCACGAACACTACCATACGAGCCTATTTCCTTCTACTGGTGTCCTTACGGAATCATACGAGGAACCTTTGAGAGATAGCAACGCTATATTTCAGGATAAATGTTGCATTCGATTGAACAACAGAAACCATCCTTTGGTTTTCTGAATTTTTGGTGGCCAGATGTGAGCGTCATGGGCTCGCATATCGCGTTTACATTTCTCATCCAAGAAAACGTAATGGTAACAACGTGATTCCCGTGTCAGAAAGGTAGGTCTTTATATTATTCTGCAGAAAACCAATGTAATATAACAACAACCTCGGAAGAGAACCGCTTTTCGAGATATGTAACATTGCACTAGAAGTTGTAACAGATTACGTATATTTATGACAGGAAGTAACCACTGAACCGAACCACGAGATTGAAGTAACTAGAAGAATAAGAATGTGGTGGAGCACAATCGGCAAGCACTCTAAAATTGTGACTGGTAGATTGCCACTATCCCTCAAGAGGAAGGTATATAACAGCTGCATTTTGCCGGTACTTACCTACGGAGAAGAAACCTGGAAGCTTACAAAGAGGGTTCAGCTTAAATTGAGGACGACGCAGTGAGCTATGAAAAGGAAAATGATAAGTGTAACCTTAAGAGACAAGAAAAGAGCAGAGTGGGTCAGGGAACAAAGCGGGCTTAAATATGTCATAGTTGAAATCAAGAAGAAAGGGACATGGGCGGGGCACATAGCGGCTAGCCAAGATAACCGCTGGTCATTAAGGGTATCAAGGGAATTCCCAGAGAAGTAAAGCGGGCGAGGGGGAGACAGAATAATGGGTGGACAGAGGAGAGTAGGAAGTTTGTAGGTATAAAGTGGCAGCGGCAAAAGCGCAGGGCCGAGGAGTAGACTGGCGGAACATGGGAGAGGTCTTTGTCCTGCCGCGGGCGTGTTCAGGCTGCTGCTGCTGCTGCTGCTGCTGCTGCTGCTGCTGCTGCTGCTGCTGCTGCTGCTGCTGCTGCTGCTGCTGCTGCTGCTGCTGCTGCTGCTGCTGATGATGATGATGATGATGATGATGATGATGATGATGATGATGATGATCGACGCGGTTATGTTCCCTCGCACGGGCTTTACGATTTATTTAATTATGGGGCAAATAAATTCGACTTTCCGCAGCACTGATATTGTAGCACGCTCGCGTCTCACGAGGGCGGCTTAAACACGCCGCAATGCGGTAAGCGTTCTGTGGTGTATGTGGATAGAGATAGACAGAATATAAATACGAGGCCTTTTGGCGGTGCAGTGCGAGCGCATGTACGAGAGGCGGGTGCTGGCCCCTTCACTTTGCGCAAACACTCGATCACCAAACGGGCCTTCTTACTGCGAACAGCGTGATTCCCGTTAAAACGCGCCTGCCTGCCACGCTGATTCTCCGGCACCGCCTTCATGTATCTTGCGCCTGTCAGAAACGAGTGCCTCGCCGGCGGCGACGAGCGTGCGATGGCGTGTTCGCCTCCGTGAACGAGTGTGTTTGCGTGCGTGCGTTGTGTGTACTACGTGCCCGGGTGCACCAGTACATACCCCACGTGGTCGTGTCAGAGTGCATCTGCTTGCGTCTGCACATGTGCGCTGGTCTCTCTCTCTCTCAGTGTGTGTGTGTGTGTGTGTGTGTGTGTGTGTGTGTGTGTGTGTGTGTGTGTGTGTGTGTGTGTGTGTGTGTGTGTGTGTGTGTGTGTGTGTGTGTGTGTGTGTGTGTGTGTGTGTGTGTGTGTGTGTGTGTGTGTGTGTGTGTGTGTGTGTGTGTATACGCGATGCCTTTTTTGGTGTTAGCTTTTTAACCTTTAAGGAACTATGATGATCTTGTGTACGAAACAATTCTATCTCACTTTACTTCTACTCTCGTGATCTCTCAAGCTTTTGCGAAGACAGCTGGCCAAGCATACTCCGCATAACGTTGTCATTCCGCCTTTCTTTGGTCTCTCTCTCTCTCTTTCTCCCTTTTTTCAGTTGAAGCCACAGAAACGTGTGTAAAAAAATCGGTAGATATTTGCATCATACCCTGAAAATACCAGCTTGACCCCTTGAAAGGATCATTCAAACCTTCCCAAATTGGCGTATTGCGATTCAACTAATTGTATTATTTGTAAATTTGCTGATTTTTTTTTGCGATGAACGAAGTTCTTCCCTTCAACACTTTAAACAGCAGTTTTCTTTCTTTATGCTGTAGGTTTCAATGATGCAAGGACGAAGTTTCAACAAAGAGTGCTTTTCTTTTCTTTTAATCACTCTGGCGTGTAGGCAAGAAAAATGAGCAACAAGCGACCAGGTCAGTCTCTCCGTGAAAGAAAAATGTTCGACGAGAAAGACGGTCACCGAAAATGTAAGAATTAAACTAAATATGCAAAGAAGTTGTACTATTCCTGGTATAAAAATCATTCATCTTTCTGGTACGCAGTATCGGTTCGGCCACGTCCCATCTAAATTTTCACTTTCTTTGTGTGCAAAGTTACGTCCAGCCACACTTCGTGCAGTGGAAACTTTGTGATGCGCTAAGCTACTACGCAGACGTCGCCTTACGCAAGCTTCAATCGCAATTCAAAGCGGTGTTTTGAAACAGTCTTTTCGCTTTGTGACAAGGTTCTTTTTAACGCCACCCTCCCCCCCCCCCAAAAAAAAACATTTTCTGTTGAACCGGGACGCGTTATTTTCATTGATTAACGTGATCGTGCCCATATACCTGACGCTTTCACAATTCCATTTGCAACATTCGTAAAACAGCCCCGCCGCGGTGGTCTAGTGGCTAAGGTACTCGGCTGCTGACCCGCAGGTCGCGGGTTCGAATCCCGGCTGCGGCGGCTGCATTTTCGATGGAGGCGGAAATTTTGTAGGCCCGTGTGCTCAGATTTGGGTGCACGTTAAAGAACCCCAGGTGGTCGAAATTTCCGGAGCCCTCCACTACGGCGTCTCTCATAATCATATGGTGGTTTTGGGACGTTAAACCCCACATATCAATCAATCAATCAACATTCGTAAAACTAACGTAGACGCATTTTCTTTGCTGCTCTCTACTGTGATTTCATTCTTTTCAATTTTTATTGGTATTAACTTAATAGACAGTTTATTTTCGTAATCATACTTTCTTTTAGCGGTTATGCCATTATTATTCCATTACATAAACTTCAGTATTTGTACAATACATATACGCTTTTGCGAAACACACAGCACGTGCCCTAATTGAAAAAAAAACAATATGGGTCCTAATGTGATGTATCAAGTTTTACTGCCGTTGGCGTTAAAGAAAAAATGGAGGGCAACCTAATATAAGTTGTAATATTCCATAAAATCTGTTGCCTATGAAGAGCACAATCTATTTTCTTTATGGTTGGGACGTTCATTTTTTGTCTAATGAGTAACAAGCCTGCAGTGAGCCCATGATGAATATTTTGTTTTTTTTTCCTTGCTAGCGGGAGTCCTTACTCTAGTGATTGCGTTATAATTTCATCATAACGGTTAGCGTCGGTACATTCGTATATAAACGTATTTTTCACACAATGTCAGCTACTACTGGCTTAAAAAACCCGTTCTATCTTGCACCAAGGCTAGCTTTCTGCTGTGGACGTGGCTCGACAAAATATATAAAGAAGAAGCTAACCTAACTAGCAGTATTGCAGCAATTCGATTCGCATAGTAAGCGTAGGATACATGTCCTTATTAACAGTCATGCTCGAATCTTTTCTGGTAGTTTCATAATGCTGAAAAAAACGTCATATTCTAAGTTTAACTCGTTTATTACCCAAAATCTGTATTTAATACTTTACGTTACATTTATTCACAAGTGCAGATTCGGTACCGTTTCATAATTTTGATTTTACAGTACACGCACACGCGTGCTTTTAGATAATCAAAGCTGCCTCTCTTGCAGCGACGCTAACTTTTGAGGCAGCCAACTAAATGCAAGAAAGCCATACGAAGAGAAACCTAACCTAATTATACAGTCATTTTCCCAATGCAGCTTTTCTAATAAGAATTGAATGAATATGCCAACGTCAGGGACGTTTTATTCCCATTCAATAATTAAGAAGACCGTAAAATTATGGCTAAATGAACGTATTCAGTGCACAATCTCTAACGTTCAGTTCAAAAAAAAATGTGTGTTGTCGCTGTTACGTATATCTGCACCCTGTCTAAGCAGCATATCAAATGACGCATGACAGATGTGCTGCCTAGGCTCAGACATTCAAAGCCCCGGTCAGACATTGGTCGGACATTCAAACACCCGCACAAGTACTCTTCCTAAGGGTTCGTTTTCGTTAACCCTAGGGCTATTGCATATGAGCGTCATGCAGCTGGAGCGCTTTTGAGCATTTCAATGGTTTCGAGACGTTTAAACGTACAAGCCATGTGTAGACGTTGCGAATACGAGTTGAATGGGGATTACGTTAACCACAGCAGCGCCTGTTTACCGATCTCCCGCGACAAAGAACATGGTAACAACTCGTCCACCCATGCATCGTGCGTATACGTTCTGAGTTTGTTTAACTTAGCTTCTTAGGCATGTAACTCAAACGAGGGTACGACTTTTCTGCCTCCGATATACAGTATGCGTTCAAATAAAGCATTACAGATAATTTGAAAGATACGCTACGGCATATAGGACAAATTAACTGACTGATCTGCGGTTTACTGTGCATTGCGGTCATTGTAAATGTAATTGCATTACTGAATAACTGACGAAGCTTTACTAATTACGCTTTCAACCAATTCCTCCAGTTTACATAATTGAGTGTAGGAAATAAAGCCGGTGGTCCCACGTGACACACTGCTTAATCGGAAATTTGAGATCGGTATCGTGACGTAAGGAGTGTCACACGTCCAATAAAAATACACAATTCTTCCTTCTGCTTTTTGAACAAGACATCTGTCTAAGCCGAAAGTGATGTGTCTGCTGAATACAAAAATTATCTTCCTCAAGTACTCGTACGTCCTCTCGTTCAGAGCACATTGCAGACATATGGTAGCTAGAGATGGAACACAGATAAAACGCTACGCTCTGAGAAGTTTTCCGGGGTATTCGCACAGTCAACCCTAAGAGGGCGCTTTGCACCAACAAAAAACGAGCTTCGTGCAAAAAGTTTGCGCATGGCGGGTCAAGACAGACGCTTTCTTACTTTGTGGATAAAAGTGATTTTTCTTTCTTTTAGTAACTGCAGGAATGTTTTTGCCGTCTGCAAATGACCCATCATGCCTACGTGAACTCGTTTCCTTCCAGACGGGGCCGTAGCACGGAGTAGTGTAGTGATTAGTACACACGCATGATGACAAAGTGGTCGGGACTTTCAATCCCGTGCGTCTGCTGTGTATCTTCCGAAATTTACCTCTCACGGTGATGCTTACATGTCAATTGTACATCTCTTCACAGGCCTGTACACACCTCAAAATGCTCGTTGAGAAAACCAATATCTCATTTCTTTCAATTTGCGAAAAAAATTAACGGTTGCTCTCTTGAGGAGTAACCACAAAGGGCAGCGGGGCGGGGGGTAATAGTTTGTTACTTCGCAGTTACACCCAAGCAAAAGAGCAATCTCAATACCCGTCTTCCTCCTTTATTTGTTAGAGTGTAGGACGTTCAACAACGGTCACATAGGTGTCCCGGAGCGTGGCAGGTGTTCCAGAACTAAGCTATAGAAAAATTTACCTAAAACATATGGACGCCGCCATCTTCGACGGCCCAGCCGATGTGTTTTTGTTTCTCTATATTCCGATGTGAATTAGTGTCTCCATGAAAGGCTTCATGCACCGAACAAACCGTTTTCATCATAACACTGTTCGTTTAGTTGTTAAAGATCCAAAATACGCAGCTTAACAGTGCAATAGGGCGGCACTCAAACATATATAGTCCAGAGACAGAGTGCTACAACGCTCGCCAATGCCAGCCAGAGTTCAAACTTACAGTTCATCTTTTCAATATACCTAAAAAACTTAGACAAATACTTATATGAAGCTTGTAAAGAAGGATGAGTGAGGGACGAACATTTTCTAGCTTTATTTAATTATTGAAATACTAGCCAAACTACACTTGCCCAACTTATCAATACTTGATAAAACGTAACCTATTAAAGTTATGGCGAAATCTCAGCGGAACCATCCAATAACTAGAAATACGGCTCCGCTGCACCTTTAGGTTTACGGCAGCTTTGCCATGTAAAACTATAGCCGCAGTATTTTTTATGATTATTAGGTATCTGATAATAAAAGTAACTGTAGCACCAGTGCACTCCTTGGCAGTGTTTACGATCGCATAGCCTATCTCAGAACCAGTTGCATGCTCAGAATTAATTTCAAGTAGGGAAGACATTTTCGAAGCCACCAAGTCACATGTTGAACTACTATCTGACGCTAGAAAATAACCAATATAAGCGTTAATTATAAAATCCCCAAATAATAATCAAATTGCGTTTTCCATGCATCGCGAAGTAACGTGCTCTGTTGAGAGTAAGCTGCCTGAATAAAAGCGTAATTTCGCCAAAAGCCAACCCCGATTTCCAGACAACTCTGTAAAGCTTAAATTTGATCACGCAGTATTTCTTGCCCAAGCAAGAATATTGAAACGAGAGACTGACTAATTTCGAGAGGGAAGACACACGATTTTTTCCCAGCCTTCTTTCCGTTGTTAAGGCAGCGTTGCTTAACCAATTTCTACTTCTCTTACTTTTTTTTCTATTTTAAGCCATTCGTGCTTGCGAAACATCTCTTTTTTATTTATTCCCTGCGTGGCGAAGAAGCACACAGCACCGCCGCTCCCGCGTGCATGAAATGGCAATGAAAGGAAAGAATTTGTAGCGTAATTCAAATACGAAGCACGGGCAACACTGCGACAAGCGTTCATTTGTCTTGGTCGAGCACACAACACTCTTAGGGCGCTTCCCCGGAGGCTGGTGTGACGCACCCTCACTCGCTCACGCAGAAAAGAGAAAGAAAAGAAAAGTAAACGCGAAATTACGCAAAACGAAAGCATGTAAGTGTACTTGCATACAGGCAGACCGAGAAGCCCGAACGAGCAAGGAGAGGGCGAGGACGCAGGGAAACGGGAGCTGCGAATGGGAGAACAAAAATGAAACATTGTTGGTACTCAAGTCAGGGAGTGTTCCCATTTGTTCCTTCCGCTTGGCCGAAGTCGTTAGCCATTCTAGGATAATATAGCGGTTTTCCTTCACCCGTTTTATTTTCTCTCTCTTTTTTTTAGACTCCAGAGAATTATCATTGTCGAGAGCCGCCTCTACTTCTTGTTTCTTCTCCCGCTCTATACGCGTTCATTACCCAGTCCCGTGTAATAGGATTCGCCTTATATGCAGCTTCTTCCCACTACGTTCTTTTATTTTATCGCTCTTTTCCCGCGAGCGTCGTGAGGGAATGTCTCCGAAACAAGTGGTCGGGATGAACTTGCGGATAAGTTGAGAAAACAGTGTACTGTATAGAAACCACGTCTTAAGCAATGAGGGAAAATTAGAACAATGCGATAAGTGGTTTTCGTCTCTTTCTTTTCCGAGTTTAATTTCACTTGGCACACAAGTATGTCGTACACACGCAGTGACGCGCGGGCGATGAGATATACACATTTATTAACATGTCCCCATATCTGTGAAAAATCTCTGTTTGGTTCTCATCCTTCCGTTGTGTGTGGTCCGCGTTCAGTTCTAAGACTCACGTCTCCGGGCAACGGAGCATTACTGTATGTATACGTAGTCTAGAGTTCGACAAAATGCCGTCTGGTCAAGTAAAGGCATTGTTGAAAAAATAGGTCAAAGGCCAATGTCAAAACAAATGAAAAATGACGTTTCAGAATCCGCACGAATTCATTTTTGACAATTTTCTCAACGTATGAATTTGTATCGAACAAGGCATTCGTACAAATCCCGAAACGTCATTTTCATTTTGTTCTGACATTTGTCAGTGAACTGTTTTTTCAACAACAGTTTGTGTATGTATGTATGTATGTATGTATGTATGTATGTATGTATGTATGTATGTATGTATGTATGTATGTTAGTGCGTATGTATGTATGTAAAGCAACAACTTCAGAAAACGATTCAGTACGTTTTCGTCGTGGAAAATTGGTGCATGCTGAGGCTGCCACCGAGTCTTCGCACAGGGTCAAACACGTTCATTCATGTCTGATATGCCGGGATGCTTTCATGCCAAATACAAGTTCAGCTTTGTCTGAGAGAGCCCCAACGGTGGCTTAGGGGCACGTTAGTTGCCAAAATCTGCAGCGTGTGTTCGTATTAGCAAACCATGTTACTTGCTAAAGATGCTATCGAGAGGTTCGCCCTGCCGGGAATATGTCGTGAGCATGGAAACCTTCCAAAGCAGCGAGAAATCTCGAATGCGCTGGAGAAATAATAAAAAAAATGAACCTCTTGAACAGCGTTTTAATTTCTCGTTACTACGTCTTTCAATCAATATCCTAAAGCAAGTCGCGGCAGAGCGGTCCTAACTAAGCACCCTCTAGATTTGTCAAAGTTGGAGCAAGTATATGGTAAGTTATGGTTTCGAATTTTGCTCACTTGCTAGGCATATGAGCTGTTTTGTTGACGTACAAAAAATGGCTTTGCGAAAGCCCAAAAAGGCACCGCTCTATTCTATTACGTTTATCGGACTCTTTCTGTACAGTCGAGGTTTTATTGTTCTTATGGAAAGGTTTTATTTTCACCTATTGCCATTGTGTTACTAGCGCAGCAGCTCAGAATCACCACTGGATAGTTAAAAAAGTATTGAAAAAATACGCATAAAGATAGCCACAATTTTATGGAAGGGTACTGATGTATCACTAACATTACTGATAGGTCTTCGCACCAATTACGTCACGCGTACTATTAACACCCGCATTGAAGACATAAAAAGAAAGAAAAAAAGAAAGAAAGAAAAAAGAAAGAAAGGAAGAAAGAAAGAAAGAAGAAAGAAAGAAAGAAAGAAAGAAAGAAAGAAAGAAAGAAAGAAAGAAAGAAAGAAAGAAAGAAAGGGAACAAACTAATTGCGATAGTGAAAGTTACTCAAACGCTTGCAGCCGACTAATGGCAGAAAGTGCTTGTGAAATAACATATTTTCAAGGTACTGCTTCTGCGGCGTCAGTGACAAAGAAGCAACGTGGAGCGACGAAGAGGAGGCGTCAACTTAAGGTAGCCCTGCAGCATTTTTTGAGCATGGTCAGAAAACACTGCCGATCGGTAGTAGAGGCTCCCGAGAACACGCGAGCAATTGTTACAGGGTGGCATGCGGCCTGGAATTCAGGACAAATTATCAAAGTCAGCTAAAATTGCTTTCGCTTCCCTCGACAAATGATGGAAGACGCTCAAAAATCACTTTTAGATTGTCCATCTATCAGCCAATGGCTGATTTGAACATGGCGCGCTCGGTCGTTACAGAGATCGCCGCAGGAAGCCGCCACTTGTCTGTGCGTGCGAGCGCCATGGCACTGAAAAAGCCGCGTTTTCAAAAAAAAAGGTGTTCAAGGTCACGAGGCTCGCATGACGTATTTTCTTTGCCCCTCCCATCTATCTCTGTTTAGCTTCCAGCGCTTTCGCCGGGACGAGAGAAGAGAGAATGCGATTGCAGCGTTTGACAAATCTTTGTCACTCCGCTTGTACTGCGCAGATTCTTAAGATTTTCGGGGTCTTGAATTTGTGAGACAATAAGCCCTCCCAGTGAATTATTTCCGTGGTTACTCAAAAAAGTGCTCTAAGGCCCCTTTAAAAACACGTTGATATCTGTGCTCTCTAGACGTAAGTGGGACATTTGGCAGTGCCAGTAGTGACACTTCCTTGTACAAAGCTGTGTTTGAAGGCACAGTAACGCGTCTTGTTTTGTGTAAGAACGTTCGTACACTTCGTAATAGTTGTACAAGTTCACGCTTTATGCTAGCTAACTACTCCTTGGACGCCGCGTACGAAACACGCCATGCTTGCTACTGCATTCGCCGACACCCGCAATATCGAAAATTTGACAGATTCCACGTAACTTGGGAATCGATGTTATGCGAAGCATGTGGATGGAAAGTGAATCTGTCAATTTTTAGATGCGGAGCATCTAATACTCGAGGCTTGTAGTGCGGCGCCGTCCGCAAGCTTCCTCCTCCTTCTTCCACCATCTGTGCATCCCTTCCTCCTCTACACACCGCGCGCGCTTCACTCCTCCACCATCTGTGCACCCTTCCTCCTCTACACACCGCGTGCGCTCCTCCTCTTCACGAACATTCGCTAGCTGTATAATGTAGCGCGCATGCGCCGTCACGCTTCGAGAACATCGGCAGCTGACGCGCGCGCATGCGCCGTCGCGCTTCGAGAACATCGGCAGCTGACGCGCACGCATGCGCCGTTGCGCTTCTCCCCCTTCTCGAACATTCGACAGCTGACAGTGCATGCGCCGCCGCGCTGTATATATACTCAAGGTCGGCGCTCGCTCGCTCAGTTGCCGCTCGTCGGTTGGTTTGTACGGCGCGTCGACGTCCAAGGTCGCGGTGAAATGAATTCCAACGAATCCACAAACACAATGATCGACGTCCCTTCGACCAGCGCCGCCCTTTCGCATACGTGTGTACGTGTTCACTCATTTAACACCCCCTCCTACAACCACGTTAACCAATTTAGCCATCGACCCAAGTAAGTCGCAATTTAACACCCCATTTCACAACCACGTTAACCAATTTAGCCATCGACCCAAGTAAGTCGCACTTTAACACCCCGTTAACCAATTATATGCTCCGCATCCTCCTCAGTGTTCCCCCGAGGGAAGCTGCGGGCAATTTTTTTTGACTGTGCCAGAAGTTAAGAAGTGGTACTAAATGTGTTTACAAATCCACGCATGGGCATGCGTTAAACAACCGGGTATGTTTTATATTTGCAGTTGTTTACAGTTTCGTAACGATGCATTAGCAACATGAATATTAGCAACACCGGAAGTGGTAAGCTGATATGAAGCGCTGGTGTTCGCACTGGCGCACGCGTGAATGCTAGCCCTCCACACTGCTACGCAAGTGAACCTCAGCACATGGCACCTACCTACAATCTACGTTAAACCAACGGGATGGCTGTATCATAGCAGTACATATGTAATGTCTATAAAATCGGCTAGCCAGTAGTACAACCACAATTTACGTTACATGAACATTAGGGCATATTTGAAAAGTATATCCGAGACCTGGCATGGTTCTGTGGTAGAATACTTCATTGCCGCGCAGAATGCTCATTGCCGCGCAGAATTCGATTACTGTTGGCCCTATGACATTTATTGTTTGCATTCTTCCGGTCAATGCTGCCTATGGCAGCAATTTATTAACGCTCAAGCGTGAAAGTTTCCCGTGTGTTTTCTCGCTGTACCTGGGTGAAAAAAAAAATGTCTGTCACCTGTGGCACATACCAGCATACTACTGGCACATACCCGCCCCTGAGTATGAGCCACTGTTTTTTGAAAAGTGTTTGACGACGCACGCGACGAGATTGTGACGTTTCGATCACATTACCAGCACGTTATATTCGTCAAACCATCTTACTCTCCACATACTAATTTTGGTGTACTCAAAGATAAGAGGGTATCAAGACAGACAGACAGACAGACAGACAGACAGACAGACAGACAGACAGACAGACAGACAGACAGACAGACAGACAGACAGACAGATAGACAGACAGACGGACGGACGGACGGACGGACGGACGGACGGACGGACGGACGGACGGACGGACGGACGGACGGATGGATGGATGGATGGATGGATGGATGGATGGATGGATGGATGGATGGATGGATGGATGGATGGATGGATGGACGCACGGACGGATGGATGGACGAACGGACAGACGGACGCGTTCCAAAACCACTATATTTATATGAGAGACGCCGTAATGGAGGGCTTCGGAAATTTCGGCCACCTAGTGTTCTTTAACGGGCACTGACATTGCGTGCTTCGACAGAAAGACATGTAACAGGTATAAATCGGGCCGTAAGATACGAGAGCCTGGCTGTTTTACGTATGGAACAGGTAGTTAATAGCACAGTAGCCTGCGTGGAACGGGTCATTATGGCGTACAAATAGTGGCTGGTCATTGACGTACCACCTATATAAGCATAAAGAAAACTGGATATAAGACGGTCGATGTGAGACGTCTGGTTTTCAGTCCTGTTTGAACGGTCGTGAGAGGCATATAGGAACCGCCTAAGCAACATACGCGTTTCCTTCGGGTCAATACTTCTTAGTAACGGTGACACAAAGAAGGGATGATGAGGACGGAGGTGAGGGCAATGCTGTCACGCAAACGCATCCCGTTTATCATATAGAAGAGTACACACGTGTAGCAGCCGGCGGTTTCACGTGTCAATAACTCTACTCGCGCAGCCTGTTTCATTTGGCGCGCGCCGGCGAAAGGCGGGTGCTCACCAATTCATCCCTGATTGGAGACACTTTCAAAATTGGCATCTTCTTCAAAGTGCCCTACCGTGCGGCACCGAAAGTTTGACGTGGGAAGATAATTACCGGCCTTTCGCGTTCCGCACCACCGCCGGGGCTGGGCTCTCCGGAGCGGGCGCGAGGGCGCTCGTCTCGATCCTAGGCGTGTTTATTTGGCTTGTTATCCGCGCGCGCTAATTATGTCTTGAAGCGCCTGAACGACATTGACCGCCGCGTGGAGCGAGAGTTGGCCACACTGTGTCGAGAACGGCCTAGAATCTATGGACAGTGCGCTCTGCCCATCTCTCAGAAAGCGCTCCGCTGCGGCGCCCTCGGGCTAAGGAGCTCCGACAGTAATTAGGTTTCCGATAAATAACACTCGTTCATCGACTCACCATGCTCAAGTGGCAGCCCGCCTCGTTATTCTCCTGTAGACGGCACGGCCAACGCGTTGTCTTGGACCACGTTGATTGGTGGCCCTAAGGCGCTTTGCGGTGAGCTCTCAAATAGAACGAGTTGGAGGCGAGAGAAAGGACACGAACGAGAACCGTATACAGTGTGTATAAAGAGCTCCATATTTCGTTAACTCTTGCTTTCTCCAATTTAACGTTCGGGCTTTCGGTGCTTTCCTTACTGTTGTTCCATATAATATATATAGAGGGCTGGTGGCTTTCGCGAAAGTTGTTGCCGAACCTCCGCTACTTCTCTTTTTTTCGCTTCATCATGCGGCGGGCGTCCCGTCGCTTCATTGTCGATTTGAACAAATTCGATCCAGATCGATCAATCGATAATTTAATCGGACATGTTACCAAACCATCTTTATCAAGTTTTTTTTTTCTTTCCTATCCGACTGCTGTGCCAGAATGGAATGTCGAAACCAGTGGATTGAAGGTTTGCAAAGTTGCTTTGTGCTTTTTTTTTCCATTTCGAAGACTCGGGAAGCTTGTTAGGCAATGTTTCTCAAGGAATCTAACATTTACTTTGACACATTATTACAAGCTATGGAAGAAAAACGCAAGATATGCATGATTTGGAGATTAAGGTAAGGAAAAACACATGATTTTCTAGCCAGGAATAACAAAAGGCAAGGGTTCAAGGGAAGCTAAAAAAAATCACTCATGGACAGACAAAACAGCAGAAGAGGAGGGGGGGGGGGGGTCATCCGAGTACATCACTCTATTACGCGGCTAAGCCATAAATGCATGTTATCGCACTGTATATTGTGCTGATGGTGGCTATAAAACTACATTCGATTGTTTAGGCCAGTTATCTAGTTTAGCAACGTTAAAAGTTCCTTTAGTGGCGCATGAATATACCGAGAAACTTTTCGCGGCGACAAAGCACCGCGCGTGGCAACGACTCGTGGCAGTTGCTGTACACGAATGCATCGCATACTGACAGGGGTAACATGTAGTACTGCTGGTGGCACTGATTTCCACCTCAGTCATTTCTATCATAAGCAGGATTATCACATAAATGCAGCCGCACACCTGCCGAAATCTTGTTGTGCGTGTATTTAGTGCGTTGTACGATATACGCCAGCACATAATAATTATTGTTGGGGTTTCACATCCCAAAATATCGATACCATTATGACGTACATGGTATCGAGGGTTTCGGTAATTCCGAAAATCTGATGTTCTCTAACGTCCACCTGAAGTACATGGACCTGTGGCATTTCACGCCCGATGAAATGCGGCCGCTGTGGCCGGGATTCCATCCAGTGACTTTCGGGTCAGCATTAGAGCGTCATAACCGTTCTACCAACGCGGCAGGTACGACAACGCATCGTAATATCTGTCTATTAGTGAGAAAGGCTCAAGTTGTGAGGCGAGTAAAGAAAGAGGTAGCGCAAGCTCGAAAATAAAGAAAAAGAGAGCAATAGCCCGCCAAGACGGAATCACTTTGCTTTAGCAGTAACCCCACTCCGTCGCGGTGGTGTAGGGACTAAAGTACTCGGCTGCTGACCCACAGGTCACGGGATCGAATCCCGGCTGCGGCGGCTGCGTTTTCGATGGAGGCGAAAATGTTGTAGACCCGTGTGCCCAGGTTTGGGTGCAGGTTAAAGAACAGGTGGTCAAAATTTCCGGAGCCCTCCACTGTATACGGCGTCTGTTATAATTATATGGTGGTTTTCAGACGTCAAACCCCACATGTGTATCTATCTTTCAGCAGTAACCTGAGATGGCTGAAAGTGGCTGCTGCATGTGCTGTTACAACTATGCAGTCTTACTAGCTTTGCAACATGGTTTTACATTAATTTGTACAGGCTTTACACAATTTCTTTCTATAGAAGACCTTATTATCAGGAATTAGGGACGTAAAACCCCACATGTTCTTTAATAATAATAATAATAATAATAATAATAATAATAATAATAATATTAACAAGAAGAAGAAGAAGAATGTTATTATTATTATTATTATTAATATTATTATTATTATTATTGTTATTATTATTATTATTATTATTATTATTATTATTATTATTATTATTATTATTATTATTATTATTATTATTATTATTATTATTATTATTATTATTATTATTATTATTATTATTATTATTATTATATTATTATTATTATTATTATTAAAGAACAATAATAATAATGTTGTTGTTGTTGTTGTTGCTGTTGTTGTTGTTGTTGTTGTTGTTGTTGTTGTTGTTGTTGTTGTTGTTGTTGTTGTTGTTGTTGTTGTTGTTGTTGTTGTTGTTAGAACTTTTGTGCCTAAACACAACATTAAGCGAGAATAAGCAACAGCCAACAACAAAGGTTCTTCCGTGATCCCTACAAGACAAACTTCGCCTTAATGAACCCGTGTCGAAGACAAGCAAGAAAACAACGTAATTAGGACACCGTTCTTTTTCTCCTGGTAGTTACACGACCAGCCTCTCCAAAACCAACAAATTCGATCAGCGAACGCCAGCAGCTTCGGCCCGCTGGCGCATGTGTTCTCGGGTATTTCGTTGTTTTTTCGTGGCCGCAGTACACATACGCATCTCCCACGAAGAATGCTTTGTACCCTTCAACCGCTCCTTCGGCTTCATTCATTCACCGGTGCCGGTTGTGCGGGTATCCTCCAGCTAAAGGTGTATGTGTTGCTCTCTTTGACTAAGGTTCTCCAGTGAACCCCGAGGAAGTAAGATTGTGTCCGACGGCAGTAAGTAGCAAATAACTTCGAAGCAGTCTACTCCATCTTCTTTATCACTGAAGAAGAAGCAGCGGCGAAAGTGCAAGGGAGAGAAGTAACGAAAGGCCACGAAGAGATCGAAACCGGCTTTGCCCGTCGAAGAAGAAGCCTTCACCGATCACGAAAAGTTTACGATTCGCCAGAGTCTCGTTGATGGCCGTGTAAAAGGGGTATTTACTCGCCCGCCATCCGAGGCTTACCACTGAACTCCCGACGACCAATCTGGTCTGGATGTTTTACTCGCGAAAAACCCGAAAGAATCGAAGAAGCCGTCTGCGAAAAAGAGGCGGCTAAACTAAAAGTGGCGCTCCGTTATAAAACAATGTTAACAATGCTCCGACGAAGCTGAAGCTGTCTTCATTTTTTGTTACTTTCTTACTCATACGTAGCCGTTTGCAAACGTCTCCATTCGGGTTTCTTCGATCGAGAGCGGGCCGTTTTGTAACAGTGAGTTGAGGCGACGCGTAAGAATTTTGTTGCGTCGAACAGGTTGTACAACGCTGAGAAGAGTTTTCTTTTTTTTTTTGACAAGACGCCTCCACCCTCCTCCACATCCAAGAAACGGAATATCTAATTCAATTCAATGCACTGTACGGGGAGCTTTTTCTCACTTTGACTCGTTACCGAAGCGCCCATTATTAGTCAGCCTTACCCGTAGTACAAGACGTCAAGCTCAATCGGGATACAGTAAGTTCCAATGACACCGCCGCAGCCTATCCTAACTAGTGGGACAACGATGCTGGCATTCTACAGAACTCAGTGTCCTTTGTACATTCACCTCACACGGCTGCAAGGCGAAAACAGTCTCCTTTCAACACAAAAGTACATTGTGCCGTAGTCCACCACGGCTTCGCTGACGTATTTTCATCACGAATTTGACGATGTACCATATATTTTATTAACAAATTGCGAAGGAAAAATTAAGAAGGGAAGAATCTGACGCAGGGCGTTGAACCAGCGACTTTTCACCCATAGCGCGTGGCGCTAACCAGTACGCCACAGAGCATAAGTTGTCAAGAACCTAACGGCAAGCCATTTATATGAATCATTTGGCGGTCTTCAGAGCTTCGTAACTTCGGTACGTTTTTGTCATCCATAGACAGATGGCGTGTAGGTCTCGCGTTGGACGTGCTGTCAAGGTTATCAGACTCGATTGTAGACTCGTGATACGGGAGAGCACGAAGGCCGCTTTGCTCCCTGTTGTGGCCGCTTCTAGGAAAGAAGCACACTGCTCACACGCGAAAAAGTAAGCAATGTGACAGTTGCTCCCTCTTTTCCTGTGTATACTTGCCCCGCCGCGGTGGTCTAATGGCTAAGGTACTCGGCTGCTGACCCGCTGGTCGCGGTATTGAATCCCGGCTGCGGCGGCTGCATTTCCGATGGAGGCGGAAATGTTGTAGGCCCGTGTGCTCAGATTTGGGTGCACGTTAAAGAACCCCAGGTGGTCTAAATTTCCGGAGCCCTCCACTACGGCATCTCTCATAATCATATGATGGTTTTGGGACGTTAATCCCAACATATCAATCAATCCTGTGTATACTTGGGTGTTCGTTTCGTGGGACTTTCTTTATATTTGAATATCGCGCTTTAAGTGGCGAGCTGTGATATTTACTAGTCCGCGCACGTCTTGTGTATGTTCATTTCGCGCGTGTTTTCTGCTTGAGGTGTGTGCAGCAAGTTTCAAAGTGGTTGACGTTCTGCGCGTGGTTTTGCAATTTGTTGCTGTAGCATTCATTCCCTCGCCCTTGTGGCGAAACAATGCGTAATAAACGCTTGACTACTTCTGTGAAGGCATGTTTCACTTTCGTATTGTGGCGTTACGTCACATGATACTTCGTGTGACGTAACAAGACTTCAGTGACGTTTTGCATTTCTTGTGCCCATATGTGCGGGGCTGTCGCCACTGATAGTCAATTTTTTTTGTTTCGGGGGGCGTCTGAGGCTTTCACTTAGATCATAGAGACGTCAGCCAATCACTCACAAGGCATGTGGGCTCACATAAGGCATGTGGGCAGGACTCCCCATCACCAACTAGCCTCTCTACCAGTGGATAGACCTCATACTTCCTTTTGTCGAACAATAACTACACATGGTGACTCTCTACCAACTGGTTTTACGCCCGCGGCGAGACCTTCAATTCCTTCATGGTGCCTCAAACAGCCAGTCATCTACCTGACAATACCAGGCATCCAGAAAAAAGGTGGTTTCTCAATACGAGCCCTCAAGCAGCTCGCCTTACTTCTGCTGTACGAGAAGTACCAAGACTGCACCCACGTCTACACCGACGGCTCCGTCCTGCCAAACAGCTCAACAGCGGCGGTCGTTATTCCAACGCACGCCACAACCATCAAATTCAGGACAGCTCATACAACCACAACAACGGCAGCAGAGCTTGCAGCGCTTCGCGCTGCGCTGCGTTTCATTAACGACCAAAGCACACAACGGTGGACGATTTTCTGCGACTGCAAGGCAGCACTGCAGTCACTTCTGTCAAATCTACGCCGTGGTCCACACGAGCAGTTGGTATTTGAAACAGCAGAAATGCTACACCACATAACAGAGAAAGGGCACCACGTTATATTTCAGTGGTTGCCAAGCCACTGTGGAATTATCTGTAACAAACGAGCTGATCAAGCTGCCCGTTCAGCCCATACAGAAGACAACGACCAGTCAATACCTCTCTCAAGGACAGAAGCTGCTAGGAGGCTCCACATGCTTGCTCGCCAACGCTCCATGGCTCTTTGGAATGAGCCTCTCTTTACGCATGCAAGATTACGATCCCTTGATCCAACGTTAAGCATGCAGCTTCCAACAAAAATTCGACGAGGCGACGCTACTGCTCTGTGCAGACTATGGTTGGGAGTCGCGTTTACCCGTGCGTACGCGTTCCGCATAGGTATGGCCGACACCGCCGACTTTGCACACTGCGGAGATGAAGAAACAATTCGACATATCCTGTATGACTGCCCGAAATACAACCTGGAAACACAACACCTTTCTAATAAACTAAACAGGTTAGATGACCAGCCGCTGTCAGAAGAAAGTATACTGCGCCATCGTCATGACTCATCGTCACAGAAGAAAGCCGTGCAAGCGCTACTGGGATTCTTACGAACTACTGGCCGGTCGGAACGCCTTTGAGTGGACTGATTTTGTGTGTGCGTGTGTGTCGGTGTTTTTCTCTTATTTATTTTTTAACTCTCCCTTTCTCTTTCAACCCCCTATTCCTCAACCCCAGTGTAGGGTAGCATACCGAATACTAGCATCTGGTTAACCTCCCTGCCTTCCTCTTTTCTTGTTTCTCTCTCTCTCACTCACAAGCGTTGCGAACAAACAAACCCATTTGTGCACTGTCCGTGACGTTGCTCGCTTTATAATGTTTGCGCGACACCAACGACTGTTCTTGTAGAGTGACGATCGACGATCGATGCCAGTTTTTTAAACTGCCTTTGGTCGTGCTATCGTTCAGCACTTATCGTGCACTGGTCTCCAGGTGAGGGCAATATATCTTTGGCTGATATATTGCCAGCGAAAGAAAATCGAATCATATCTTTTTTTACTTTAGAAATTCATAGAGGCACAGCCTGTAGGAGTATCAACATGACTGCAAAGCGCAATTCCAAGCACGACGCAACGTTGTCTTGGTTCAAACTGCGCTGTACAATTATGATCGATAATGTATCAGCAACGTGCGTAGCCACCACTTTATCTGCAAATGTAACTAGCGCGAGAAGTTTCCAAGTACGATACAGTCATGAAACTCAGTGGATGGCCAAGCCTAAACGACGAAAACATCGCAAATACTGAAGACCAAAAAGGCCGCAAATGTCATTCGTGTTTCACCGTATCGTAATGCGTGTTATGTAGTTCGATACTCATGCACCGACGTGTGGAGCAGTCGTAAGTTCTCAACGCTATAATGCACGGGTGCACTCCAGGAATTCTTGCAGTCATACAAACACGTGTACGTGCAGACGGTGCTGTCAGAAACAATAATTTATTTGCATATTTGCTTCGTATTTTAACGGTTGCCCTCAATGTCCGATTCTTTTCTTTTTCCCGCAATGTTTCGGCAGATATTGCGTCGGGCCATCAAGGGTATAGCTGCTATTAACAACCCAAACACACACACACACACACACACACACACATCCATTGAGATTCGCGATAATGTCATTCTCGAGATGTCTGGCTTGCGCGCGGTGCACAACCAAGAGAAACGGAACGAGAATGGGTGCGCCTCGTGTCAGACGAAGCGCGAGAGGGCGTGTAATTGGACGGGCCCGCGGAAAAAGTGCGAGCGTGCGCGAAAAACCTGTCGCCAAAGCGCGCGCCCGATTCAGAAGCGAGTTATTCTCCGACGAAACACTTCCCCTCGCCCACCTCGCACGGTGAAAGAAGCCGATGAGTGATCAAGTCTTAATGGCTTTCCACGTCCGTCAACAGAGAGCGGGCCCTGCCTCTGAATATGTAAGCTCGGCCCCGAAGCGCGAGGCACTAGATCAAGGACGAGGTTGAGAGAGCAAGAGGCGTTCGCAGTGCCTCCTCAACCAACATTACAACGTTCTCCAACCATCCCTCTTTGCCTCATCTCTCACCACTTCCCGTTACTTCTGCCGTACAAGGGCTCCCTTGCCGCGAACGGTCTCTGAAGAAAAGGGTTGAGAGAGTAGCGCGGCGGCCGGCGATGATTATCGAGTCTTACGGTAGCGCGCGCGCTCAATTCTCGCGATCCAAATCGCTGACTCAGCACCTTAATTATGCTCGGCCTCCCCTCTCTCGCCCTTTCACTATGTCTGCACGTTCTTGGTCTCTCTTTCTCGGCGCGTGGTCTTTAGCTGTTCTGCACATCCAACTCCTTTCAGGGCTATCCTGGACAATCCAATGATGGGGCACCCCCCGCTCTCCCGACATAACTTCTATCCCGCCTTTTTTTCACACCCGCACAAAAGAAGAGAAAGGACCGGCCTCACAGTGGGCTGACGAAGAACTTACCAGGGCGTTCAAATGTAGCTGACGTTGCGGGCTCACTTTTGAAGACTCAGACATTGCAGCGGAGCTGCTGATGCGCTTCGGATTCCGCTTATGCTTCGCGGCATTTTAAAATTTTTTTTCGCAATTTCTTTTTCTTTCGTTGTTGAACTTTGTACGTAATTATCGTAAGCAGAGGAAGATGTGCGTGCCACGCAAAGCTCGGCTTCAATGGTTACAAGTGTTGAAGTACCACCATTACGAACACTCTTGTTCTGCAAGTCATTTCAAAATGAAGCGCATAAAGAAAGAACTAATGAAAAATAGGGTAGACGGGGAATTTCGGAGCTGACTTTCAGAGTTCTGCCAATCTTGCAGCCCCGACCCGCCACTGCTCTTGCGTTGTTACCTCCGAGGCCTTAGCGTAGACAGCATCGTGCGAGGCGAATCCTCGAGAGGGAAAAATATTGTGATTGGGACACTCTTCCCCAACCTAACAAATAAGAATCATTAGCACCCTTTCGCAATCATCTCTTTTTCTTTTTTTTTCTTGCCCCACCGCGGTGGTCTAGTGGCTAAGGTACTCGGCTGCTGACCCGCAGGTCACGGGATCGAATCCCGACTGCGGTGGCTGCATTTCCGATGGAGGCGGAAATGTTGTAGGGCCGTGTGCCCAGATTTGGGTGCACGTTAAAGAACCCAGGTGGTCGAAATTTCCGGAGCCTTCCACAACGGCGTCTCTCATAATCATATGGTGGTTTTGGGATGTTAAACACCGCATATCAATTAATCAAATAAGTCTCTTTTTCTTCGAAATCTTTTGTTTGCCTTCATGAAACGAAACCTTCAGAGCAAAGGAGAGAGCGAGAGAAAGATAAGAGACAGGGAGGAAAGAAACTATTTATTTAAAATCGGGACATGTGGAACTGAAGCCTACCTCTGATTACAGGCCTGTGCTGCTGGTATAAGTGTGTTTAAGGCAGCGAGTATTTTGCCAAAACCAACACACCTGTTTATGGCGCTCCATTTTCTTTAACCTAGCTAGAGATACCATGAGATTTGTATTTTCTCCAGTGCGTAGGGAAAATTTTTCAGGGGTATGTTCCTTCAAGATTTTGCCTCTGGGTTTTAGCGATGTAACACTATACGAGTACACCTACGCAACGTCCTCATGCACTCAACCAAACGGCTTGCAGGCTCTTTATCTTGCCCCACAATGGAAGGTCATGCAGGTAAATCAACTTTTACAGTTTCATATTTCTCAATTCTGCATGCTACTCTTCATTCTTGCTCAGGTCTTCAGCCATTTTTTACTTCCAATACTTCCGCAATAGTCCCGCCGTACAAAAAAAAACAGGATATAGTGAAGCCGCACACTGCGTTAATCATAAATTCCTGCGGAATGTGTTGCATCCGCCATAGAAATCACCGCATCCGTTCCGACCATCCCAGGCTTCCTCCTGAAACTCCATCATCTCGCCGGCTCACTTGGGAAATGATGAGCGTAGGTGCCTTGCCTTGCCTTGCTGCGTCACCCGTTGGGACTGCGCGTCGATCCACTCATGAAATCTAGCCGGCACTCTTTCATCAAACCCCACCTGGGAAAGGCGAGACGCACTGTTGCACGTTGAGCAGCAGCCATGGTCGAGCAAACCCTTTATGTTCGCGAAGACTCGGTGGCTGGCTGCTCCCGCAGATGCACGTGTGTATCTATGCGGATAGATTGAGAGGAAGATTGGTAGCGTCGCCGCCGGAGATAGGTTACGCACTTATTGGGCAGTGACGCGTGGCCGGTCATCGATCCTGCGTGTGATGTATGAAGGCTGCTCTGTGACGCCGGGACCAAACACAACGCAGCAACGAGAATGCCGCTTGCCTCGTCGAGTGTAGCCGGCGGTTGCGCGTACACACTGAACGAACGCTTTTGACGCGTGAAAAGCATCGGCGTAGGAAAACTGTCTCGACGCGCCTCTCTGACAGATTAGATCGGCTGCGTCATTGAAAGCAGACGATGACTCACCTCTCCGCGTCCAGCGAGTTTATCAACCTTGTCGCTCTGCAAAAATGGCTTTTCAGTGCCTTCTATATATGCGCCGAATTTTTCATGACATTATGGTTCCAAATTTTAGCAACGGACTTTTAAATGTGAAGCATTTCTTAGCAAACGTCGGCGACTTTGAGCGTATCTATCTATCTATCTATCTATCTATCTATCTATCTATCTATCTATCTATCTATCTATCTATCTATCTATCTATCTATCTATCTATCTATCTAGCCGCTTACGTTTGGGTGCTCTCGTCGTCACCCCTTAACTTGGCGTGAACCAAAATTAGCATGTCAGGGTAAGATGTTTTGACGAATATGACGCCCTGGTCAAGACATGAATAATGTCACAACCCCGTCGCGTGCGTCGTCAAACACTTCCCGCCTGACAGGGGCATATACCCATGGGCGGGTATGTGCCGCTGGTATGCGTGTGTGTGTACCAGCTTATTGACAGTATCTACCCAGGAACGACGAGAACACACATAGGCAATTTTAACGCGTGAGCGTTAAGCGGTACCGACATAGGTAGTGTCCACCCAACGAACACATAGAATAAATGTCAGAGTTCAAGCTGGAATCAAACTAAAGCATTCTGGGTGCCAATGAAGCATTTTACCACAGAGCTACGCCAGGTCTCAGAACTACTTTTAAAATAGACCCTAATCTTCGCGAAACATTAATAGTGGTTTCAGTGCATGCTGCCAACCCAATTTTATAAACATTATATATGTACTCCTTTCATACAGCCGTCCCGTTGGCTTAACGTTAGTTGTGGTTAGTTGCCATGCGCTGAGGTTGATTTATGTAGCAGTCTATAGGGCCAGCATCTTCACAAGCACGAGCGCTTCATATCAGGTTCTGGTGTAGCTAATACGCATGTCCCAGTTGATCAATGTGCAAGTGCAAACAGCTGGTTATATAAACATCTGCAACTCTTCAACATATGTCTGTGCGTGCAACATTCGTACATATATTTAGCATCATTTCATGACGTGTCGCTCAATAAAAAGAAAATTGCAACACGGTCACCTACCTTCCCTCCGCATGCTTCGCATAACGTCGATTCCCAGGTACACGAGGAATCTGCCGAATTTTTTAGGGGCGAAACTGCTTCTGCCGTGGGTCGTGCGCCCGCGATGTAGTAGTAGTAGTAGTAGTAGTAGTAGTAGTAGTAGTAGTAGTAGTAGTAGCAGTAGCAGTAGCAGTAGCAGTAGTAGTAGTAGTAGTAGTAGTAGTAGTAGTAGTAGTAGTAGTAGTAGTAGTAGTAGTAGTAGTAGTAGTAGTAGTAGTAGTTGTTGTTGTAGTAGTAGTAGTAGTAGTAGTAGTAGTAGTAGTAGTAGTAGTAGTAGTAGTAGTAGTAGTTGTTGTTGTTGTTGTTGTAGGTAGCCACTTCTCCATTAGTCCTCGGAATTTCCGCTAGATGGTGGTACCTCTATATGATGAATATATGATGAAAAGATGCGAAATGGCGCTACTTGGAGTGGTCACTCGGTGGACGGATGCATGGAGGAACAGACAGACAAGCAGACGGATGTATGGGTGGATGGAGGTGCGGATGGACATACAGATAAATGCATGGACGGACGCACGCCCAGTTGGACGGACTGACGGACGGATGAACGGATGCACAGATGGTCACACGGAAGGACACACGGGCGGACGCACGAACGGACGGAAGCAAGAACGAACGGACTGACGGAAGCGCGGACGGACTAACGAACGCTTCGCCCCACACATCACCATTCACTCCGTGGATGGATACGCTGTGATTTTTTATGAATAATGTGCGCTAGCACGTGATGCTCCTGGGCGCGTCTGCGCAGCTATGTTAAGTTTTCCTTATTTAACCGATCCTCTTCATGCAGTCAATAGAAACAGTTGGTAATTTGCGCTCGATCATTTTAGTTTTCCTTCTTTGTGGTGTCCTTTTCTATTTTAGCACAATTTTGTCGGCCTAGTTTGGTCGAACATTGGAATGCAACCATGCACTTTAGTCAATACCTTGCTCAAGTGTATTGACTGCTCCCGACACGAGTCTTTACATGTGGCCCCACCAGTCATACATATGAATAACGTATCTATGAAAAATGTAGCAAATAGTCACCAACTTCAACAAATACTCTCTCGTCATCCGCTTTATTGATAGCTAGTCTCTTTTTGGCATCCTTCTGAGAGTGACTCAAATTAAGGACAAGTTTATACATAGTAAAGGCAGATGGGTCAGCATGACGAGTCTGCAGTTTTTTAAGAACTAACAGAACGTGCGTACATATGAAGAGAAAAAGCGGAAAAGAACAAAGAATACTCATACGCTAGATAATCACGAAAGAAAGGTGGCTAATCGGAAACGATTTCTAGAAGTGTTCATGCGAAAGCGGAAACCAATTTCAAAAATGAATGCTCTCGTACACGTCGATGAGTGGAAACCGCAAAAACAAGTGTTGCCGTTCTCAGAGGCAGCCAGACTAGGCAAACACATTTCACAGAGAGGTGAACGTTCGAGAACGCGCGCGCCTCTTATTAAATCTCGTCTTCCGTTCTCGCAGCCATTTCCACCATCCCTTTGTTCTTCCACCTACAGCATGCGCGCTTAGATTGCGCCGCGCACTCGCTGAAATATAGTCACTATACGGTTTCATCTGGGTGCACTGACCATTACGTCATTATTAATTTCTAACCTTAGCTCACCCGCACTTATAAGGTTACCTTGTATGCCAGTCCAGCAAACTCAGATTCGCATGCTGCGAAGTCAATACGGGGGCGTAATTTCGTTCATAATTCAGGAGGAATGTCGCCCATACGCCGTCCTAAAAAAAAGACGGAGACTCTCAGGCAGCTGTCGCGGTCTCTTCGGTATCGTGTCCAGCGGGCCTCGCAGTCGGTTTGCTTGAGTAATTAGCTCGCAGTTCCCGAGACGCTCGTTGCGTTGGCTCGTGTTGACGACGAGTGTTAAGGAAACGTCATCCGCTCGTCGTCGCAATCCTCCATGTCTTGTATTTTGATTTCTCGAAACATTACATAACGGTCCGTTTGTCCGGCTAAATTACCGAGGAAAGCTTTGCAGAAAATAGCACACCTGACTTCCAAGTAACTTGCCGCTACGGCTATGTCACAAATGTATAGTCCTGATATGTAAGTTGATTAAAGAACTATAAAGGGATGCAGTGAGACGAGTTTAGTGACAGAGAGAAGGGATAATTTACTTAAGTAACAATACCAATGATTCAACTTGAAGAGGACGATGCAGCGAACCGCATGGCAAACATTGTGATATGGGTAACCTTGATGGTCAAGAGGAGTTCTAAGTGGGTCAGGAACTAAACCAGCGTTAAGGACAGCCGTAGTCGACATCAAGAAGTAGTAGGAGTACAGACTGTATTGTAACATATTCAAGCGTGCGAGCGTGAGCAAGAAAATTGGGTGACCAGCTCAGTTTAAGAAGTTTGCTTGGAAACGTGAATGCAGCATACATATGACCAAGTTAACTGAAGAGACGTGGGAGACGTCTCCGCCTTGAAGTGGGCACAGTAAGGCTGGTGATGGTGAATACGGCAATGATGATGATGACCAACTCAATTTGTGCTCCGTGGTTTGTCGTGAAGGGTATTTGTGCCCTTAACTCTGCGACCTTCTGTGTTTAGGCTGCGCTGCACAAGTAAATGCAAAAAGGCACTTTTTTTAATTGAGGCTGTTCATTTTGCAATCATAATTGTTGCAATGCGAGCGCAATTAGCCTACACACATAGAGATAAAAAACAAGTAGGCTGGTCATTGCCTTATTTTTTGTCACTATCAGCGTCTCGTTCTTTTCGACATCAACGTGTCTTAAGATTAATTTGTGGAGTTTTACGCACCGAAATTACGCAGTGATTGGATGCTGGGCGCCTGGAATTTCGACCAGGCCATGTTCGTAAATTGCACCTAAATCCAAGTGCACGGATATCTAGCATTTCTCCTCTATTGAAATGTGATCGCCACGGCTGCGATCGATCCCACGACCTCCAGGCAAGCAGTCAAGCAACGTAATCATCGAAATCATCGCCAAGTATAGTTCTTACCTTGAAGTAACGTTTTGCCCTTATACCTTGGCGCGCAGGATAGCACAATCGTGATAATTCCATCGTCAGTAGTACAACTAGCGCCAGCTAGCTGCAGCTTGCCGAAATCGCCGAGAACGCGGGTATGTGAACTTCACCCGTGGTGAAAATCTCCTTTTTTTTTTCTTCTAGAATTCCTACACGGCAAATAGGGTTTGCAGGCCGTACAAGAGGGTATAAATTACACGCGTAAATGCGATATCTTCTTACCTCCTACTTGCAGCCTGTACGTTTTCTCATTTTATCTTTGTGGCTTATTGCTTGGGCGATGTTCAGTGCTAGGGGCGTCTGAACGGCGGCCTACACAGGTAAAAATTCATTTCGGTTGCAGCGAACACTTGCTACAAGCGCTGCTATCGCCACGCCAACCGCCCCTTCTACTTACGTACAAGCCGGAGAACTGATAGTAATTCGGTGCAGATCTAAGCCCCCATCACGTAAACTTTAATCAAGAAACGAAGGGCTCACTTCATAGCTTTCTTACTCGAGTAAGTTTTCCTTCTTTCATTCTTTCTTTCTTTCTTTTCTTTCTTTCTTTCTTTCCTTCTTTCTTTCTTTCTTTCTTTCTTTTTTCTTTACCTCCACATGTGCGTTTTCCTCGCGTAGCATGATCGGCTATGATCAGGTGAAATAGCCCCCTCTTTTGTACGCCGCTGAGCTGCACAGGTGCTGCGAAATTGGCGCTATCAGCATTCGCCGAATGGCCCGAGGTCATGAGGCAACGCGGCGCAGCTGGCTTCGAGTATCCCGGGCCCGAAACATATTCGCGCTCCTCTTCTCCCGCATTTCTAGTTTGAAAAAAAGAATGGTGCCCGGCCTCTTCTTTCTTCCAGCTGTCCCCACCATCTCTCACTCATTCTCCACCGCCAGGCATTTTCGCGACGTCTGCGGAACGCCGAACTACACACGCCGCGACCTGGTGGTCGACGGAAACCATTACGAGAATTTTCCTTCGGTGTTCCGGAGTTGCATGCTTCCCCTCTTTTTTCTCATCCGCTGCGATTCTGCAGTCCCTTTCCAACGTCATGTCTCGTGACGACCGTCAGCGATGGATGCGACTCGGAGATTGAAGCGCGGATGTGAAAGGACGTAGCGGGATTGCGTTGCCCCCGTAATGACCGCTGATGCGTCACGTCCGTTGTCTTCATTTGAAGGCCTTAGCTGGGATAGCGTACCCGCCGTGCCCTTTTTTGCCGCACCGCCTCACCTCTTCTTGAACCGCCTCCCAGCCTCCGACGCAGTTCCGTTTCCCCCCGACTTGAAACCAATCTTTCTTTACGCGCGGACGCAACGTGATGCCCGTAAGCTCGGCTAGCACCAACAGCAGCCTCAGCAGAAGCAGCAGAGACGGTATCGCTCGGGGATTGTATTAAGCCTCCACCGCTCGAAGTGCCGATCTCTCGTCGGCGACACAGATTGCCGCTGCACTAGGGAGGAGGAAGAGGAGAAGGAGTTGGAGCCTCGCTCGGGGGAGAAGTGAATTACCGGAAAATGAAGAAGTTGGGCAGTTTTCGACGAGATCGGCGGCTTCGTTTCCTGCGGGATATCGAAATCGTGCGCTCCATTATGGTTCTTCTTTCCTCGCCCTACGTCTCTTCTTCCGTCTTCTCTCAAGCTCGGCCGATTTTACTCTGGTTCCTGTTACGAAGATGAGCGGTTGTTGTTCGCAATTACGTTTATTAGATACCGCGGTGAGCAAAAGCTGGCTGATCTCGCTGCCTCGTCATTGGAAATCTTTTCGACCCTTTTCCTTTTTCATTTCACTTTGCGGGGATCGTTAGCTGCATGACGCAAGTGCTGCACGAACGCCCGCAAAAGTACTGTAGACAGCCCGCAAAATAACATGCATGTTTTTGTCCTTAAAAAACATCATATTGAGCAACATTATATAGAATCTAAACATATAATAATGGCACCTATATATATATATATATATATATATATATATATATATATATATATATATATATATATATATATATATATATATATTCACTAAACAACAGCGTGGTTGCTCGTCACTCCTCTTCTTCTTACGTGTTTACATCCCGACCACAGCAGTCGAATTTCGATAGAGAGAGAGAGAAACAACTTTTATTGAAACGGCAAGTGTTAGAGGAGTTGACTCCACTCCCTTAGATGGCAGCTAGGAGTCCTTGGGCCCTAGCGGCATCTTCGGCTTGCCTGATGACCTGTAGTTAGTCCTCGATGCTTGAGCTTAGCAGCGCGGTCTCCCACTGCTCCGTATTCATGTATGTGTTTGGCCCCTTCACGATGTTGGGGCAAGCCCAGATAATGTGTTTGAGGTCCGCCCGCTGATTGCAGTGTTTACATCTGTCTGAGTAGTGGTCCGGGTAACAATGATTATAAGCGATTGGGTTTGGGAACGTGTTTGTTTGTAATAGGCGCCACGCTGTCGCCTGCTGCTTATTTAATGAGGAGTGTGGTGGCGGGTAATGCTGCCTCCCTAATCTGTAGTGCTTGGTAATTTCGTTGTAACTGAACATGCGGTCTCTCTCCGCACGCGGGCTCCGCGTCATTCCTGCCCCTGCTCGGCTCGCTAACTCTCGAGCTAGGGTGTGTGCGGTTTCATTGCCCGGGAGGGAGGAGTGGGCGGGCGTCCATATAACATAAACGTCGCGCTCTCCGCGAAAGTTATTTAAGATTCTTAACGCCTCTTTCGAGACCCTTCCGTTAGCGAAGTTATGAATCGCGGTTTTAGAATCACTGATTACGACTCTGGCCCTTGTGGACGCAAGCGTCAGCGCTATGGCCGTTTCTTCAGCGATTTCCGAATTTCCTGTTTTAATGGTGCCGCTAGCAAGCAGGTGGCCCGCTTGATTTGAAGCGACTATTGCCATGTGTCGACCGTCTGTATATTCGGCTGCATCTACATATACCACGTCCGCGTCATGTTGAAACTTCTTGTGCAGTGCTCTCGCTCTTGCATTCCTCCGCTCCCGGTGATGTTCGGGGTGCATGTTTCTGGGTAACGGAGGTATTATGATGCGCTCTCTGGTTTCTTTTGGGATATCGTATTTATTGCCGCTTTGGCCAGCGTACGTTATTGCAAGTTTGTGCAGGATGTGTCTTCCCGTGTTGCTTTGCGCGAGTCGTTCATATTGCGCTATCATATGAGCCTCAATAAGTTCGTCTAGCGTGTTATGCATTCCTAACGCTTCGAACTTTTCGTTAGACGTGGTGATCGGTAAACCGAGGGCTTGCTTATATGCTTTTTTAATTATACATTCTATCTTTTGTTTTTCCGCCACTTGCAACTTGAGGTATGGGGTCACATACACTATGCGGCTGACGACGAAGGCTTGGATGAGCTGCACTAAGTTGTGTTCTTTCACGCCGTAGTTTTTGTTGGCGATTCTTCGAATCATTCGAATGGTTTGTTGGGTGTTGTTATCCAGGAACTTTATTGCTTCCCCGTTATGTCCGTTCTCAGATATTCGGAGTCCCAGAACTCTTATGTGTTGTACCTGAGGTATTGGGTAACCTCCTGCTAAGATTGTGATGTTGTGTCGTTCGTGAATGCGCTTGCGACCTCTGCTTGTAGGTCTGTAGAGTAATAACTCCGATTTTTGAGGAGAGCATTTTAGGCCATTGTTCTCCACGTATCGCTCTACCGTATTTACTGCTTGTTGTAAAATCTCTTCTATGTGACCGTCGCTCCCGCCCGTCACCCATAGGGTGATGTCATCCGCATAGATACTGTGCTGAAGCCCTTCGACGCGTTCCAGCTCTGAGGGTAAACCAAGCATCGCCACGTTGAATAGGAAAGGGGAAAGCACCGAACCTTGTGGTGTTCCCTTGTTGCCTAGAACGAATTCTTCGGATTCCGCTTCCCCGGCCATGATTGTAGCTTTACGGTTGGTGAGAAAATATTTTATGTAATCGTACACTCTCCGACCTACGTGTAGGTTTTGCAAGTTGCGCAATATGGCCTCGTGGGTGACGTTATCAAATGCCTTCTGCAGGTCAAGGCCCAGAATGGCTTTTGTATCCAGGGTGTGCGTTTCGGCGTCTATGATTTGATTCTTTAGCTGCAACATGACGTCTTGCGTCGAGAGTCTTGGTCGAAAGCCGATCATGGTGTGTGGGTATAGCTCGTTGTCGTCCATGTATCTGACGAGACGCGTTAAAATTACTTTTTCCATGAGCTTTCCAATGCAGGACGTCAATGAAATGGGCCTGAGATTTCCGATGAGCGGCTTTTTGCCCGGCTTGGGTATTAATATGATTTTGGCGGTTTTCCATTGCTGGGGTATGGCGCCCTTCTCCCAGCATTCGTTTATGTACTTTGTGAGAGCAGTGACGGATTCGTCATCTAAGTTGCGAAGTGTTTTATTTGTTATACCGTCGGGACCCGGGGCGGACTTGGGATTGAGTCGTCCGAGTTCGTATCGAATCTCTGCCTCTGTTATGGAGGCGTCGAGGTCGACGTTATCCTTCCCTTCGTACTCTGGGAGTCGTGCCTTTGTGGCATCTCCTATGTATGTCTGGCGTAGCTCGCGTAAGAGCTCTGCTTCTGTACCTGCGTAGCTGTGTAGTATCCGTTGCAGGTTTTGTCTTTGTGTTGTTTTCGTGCCTTCTGGATCAAGGAGGCCTCGGAGAATGTTCCAAGTTTTGGACATTCCGAACTGCCTGTTCATTAAAGTGCACATGCCTGCCCACTGCTGCTGGGACAGCCTATTTGCGTAGTCTTCTATGTCTCTGTCGAGCGCGACGATTCTCTTTCTTAGACGCCGGTTGTGCTTTTGACCTTTCCAGCGCTCTTGCAGGCTGCGTTTTGCCTCCCACATGTGTAAGAGCTTGCTGTCCATTTCTTCCATTCCTGCCTCTTCGGGAACATGTTTGGTGGCTTTCTGCACGCTACGCTGGAGTGTGTCTGTCCACTTCTGTATATCTTCGATGGTCTCTGTAGCATCGTCCTCTCTTATCTTACGAAAGGTGTCCCACTCGGTTAACATTATTTTTCTACCTTTCTTTTTACGCGGACCTGCTTGTAGAATTGTGCATACAATGTAGTGATCGCTGCCTAGATTTACGTTAGTGTTGGTCCAATGAGGGTTGGATATATTCTTTATGAATGTAAGGTCCGGCGTGGTGTCTCTACTGACGCTGTTCCCCATTCTGGTAGGGTCTTGTGGGTTAGTTATTAGCGTGAGCTCCTCGTGCTGCGCGTCGTTCCACAGGTTGCGGCCTTTAACGTTTTCGATGGTGTAACCCCAGGCGGCGTGTGGTGCGTTAAAGTCGCCCACGACGATCAGTGCTTGTCTGCCCGCTACGTTTAGCACTTTGCGGAAAAGCGAGCGAAACTTTACCTTTTGTCGTGGTGGACTGTACACGTTCAGCACAAACAAGCTTCCCTCCTTTTTTCGAGACGGGAGAATTTCTAGTAGGACGTGGTCTATGTTGCGTACGCCAGTATCGTGTTCTACAGCTGTTATATTACGATGTATCAGTGTGGTTACTGTTGCTTTTTCAGCTAAAGTGCTATATGATTTGTATCCTGATAATTTTGCGGTCCCCCCAGTTTCCTGGAGGGCGATTACATCTGGTGCTTGCTTGGTTTTTACGAATTGCTGCAGGTTACCCCGCTTACGACGAAACCCACGACAATTCCACTGCCAAATCGTGTATTCATTAGGCGGCGCCATGTTGGCTACTCGAGTTTTCTATGCAGCTGTTCTCAGCCGCAGGTGGTCTGCTGTACGGCTTGCTCTTGACCGGCCCCGCTCCTGCGGGTCGGGCGTCTTTCGAGACGTTTTCCAGCTGCCCTACCCTACCCTCGAGGGTGTCGAACCTCTGAGACATTTCAACTCGCATCTGCGTTATCTGCTGTTGTAGGTCCGCGCGCATCTGCATGAATTGCTGCTGTAAACCTACGAACATTTCCTGAAACATGCCTTTTACTTCTCCGAGTGTAGAGTCGCTTTGCTCATCGGCGTTTTCCTTTGCCCTTCGTTTATGCGGTGGCGTTTCTCCACTCATCGACGCGGGAACGGGCGTCGCCGGAGCTCGAAGAGGTGTCGACGCCCTAATGGGTGTTGGCGTGGTATGGGTCATCTCTGAGTGTTTTGGGTTCTTAAGCTTAGCGTTTTCTACTTTAAGCATTTTTACCTCTTCCCTTAGCGTCGCGTTTTCTCGCGTTATTTGCTCTAACAACTGTCTGATCTGTGTTATTTCCTGTTCTAAGGCGGACCCCGCGCGTGTAGGTGTAACAGCAGTGCCAGAGACCGCGTCTGCAAAGCTCACCTGTGCCTGAGTTTCTACCGCTCCTCGGCTGGATTGAAATCTTGACGTTGCCCTGGATCTCGATCGGGTTCTCGATCGGGTTCTCGAACGGGTTCTGGACCGGGTCCTCGACCTTGGTCTGCGACCGGGCTGCTCCCGACTGTCCCCCTCGTATGGTCCCGGGGGTGAGCCTTCTGTGCGATGGCCTTCTGATCCCTGGGTGTTCTCGCTCGTTGCTTTGCCAGCTCGTTTGTTGTAGTCGTTGATGCCGTATGGTGTTTCGGCCTCCGCTTCTTCTCTTCTTCGTCGCTCCCAGCGTCTTCGCCGGACCAAATACGGTATCTTGTACTTTGCCTTGCAGCGTCTGTCTCCCGTAAAGTGAGCTTGCTCGCATAGCTGACATCTTGCTTCACACTGGTGTTCTTGCGGCGGGTTGGCCACGCCGCATCCTCTGCATATTTTTTCGTCTGGGTTGGGGCAAACGTCCGCCCTGTGTCCCAGCCTCCCACATTCGTAGCAAATGTCAATGTGTTTTCTGTATAGCGAGCACCGGACGATGAGCGCTCCGTATTTCACGTATCTCGGCACGTGAAGTCCGTCGAAGAGCACGATTACATTGTCTGTGTTGCCCATCCTCTTCGCGTGTAATATGCTTGGGTTTCTTGCTGTCACTAGGTTGTCTATAATATCTTCGGAACTTTCCTCTTGGGATATCCCTCTTATGAGTCCCTTAAATGTGTTTTCCGGCGCTGCTCTGTAGGCGCTGGCTTCGTGTTCTTGCTCTCCCACTCGGATCTTCGTGATGGCTCCGTACCGCCTGGCTCTCTCTTCGGACGGCGTGCTGACGACCACGATATTCTGCTTGTAGTTTATGCATATACTGTCTTCTTCTGCTGCTTCGCGACCGACGCCAGCGGCGTTTCTCAGGCAGCAGTATATGCGTGCCTGCCTGTGCTCCGAAACGCTGAGTCCTCCTCGTGGTCGCACGATCACTTTGTAGTCTTCTGCCGGTAGACGAGGAAGTCTGCTTGCATTAGCAATTTGTCGTATGGTTCGTTCACCTTTCCACTTGCTGTCCCCAGGCGCGCCCGTCGGCGCAGCAGCGTCTCTTAGCATGGTTCTCTTCGGGCCTGAAATCCCTCCAGATGTTTTCGTGATGTTTCTTCTGCGGACTTCGCACCATCCGGCGTCGTTGGTAAAGTCCTCCGGTTGCATATCTTCTCCTTCCACTCTTACAACCTCCATCGTGGTGCTAGACGCGCCGTCGAGGCGTTCCGGGGTCGCCCCAGGCGTCCTCGTCGACGCGTTGGACCTAGCTCTCCCCGCCGCTGCGGCGGCAGACGCAATGTTTGATCTTCGTGGCGACTCAGAATTATCGGTGTCAGTGCCGAAAAAGTGGGCCCACCTTGCAATAGTTGGTATCCAGGTGTTCGGCTGAACTTCCTCCGTCGATTGGCGTAGAGACTTTAGCCAAGTTTTGCAATTTTTTAACAAAAATCATTTGAAAACTGCGGAGCCTACACAACGTGCGTCCGCACTCTGCGACTCCTAGCGTCCAACTCCTTCGATAGAGAGGCTCGTGTCCTTTCAGTGTACATGAAAGAACACCAGATGGTGAAAATTTCCGCAGCGCTCCACTACGACGTCTCTCATAATCATATCGTGGTTTCGAGCCTTAAATTAGCAAATATTATTGTTATCATTATTAGTATCACCTTAAGTGTTTGCGTGCTGCTTCAGTAACAAGTATGTGCTAGCTACCCAATATTGCAATACGTAAAATTATCACAATCGGGAAGTACACAATCAGTGAGGCGGATATTACGCATTACGAACCGTAATGACTGCGTGCGCAGAACATTTATTTCAAATCAGCATGGCTTCGTGTATTGAATTGCGATGTTGCTACGTGCCTGTTTGAGGAGCCTTGAATTCGATAAGCTAACGCCACTCCACCTGCCCAAATCCACTTTTCTAGATCACTCTCATCTTCATTTTAACGTAATAGCGTTGAAGAGATTGTTTCGTAAAAATTCCGTGGTCGGCGTTGGTTTCGGCGTCGTTGGTTGTGAGCGAAAAATCATGTTTTGCATGACTGAAAAATCAAGGAAGATGCAAATTAATTAAATAATAAAAATTTTAAGTATGACTGGGGATCGAATCCGGGTCATTTGCGTCGCAAGCGGGTGTCATATCACCCAGTCGAACCTCTGCTTGTGAATACTGCAAAAATAACTGCCTCCGCTTGAAAATACAGCGAAAGTAACTTTCACGCTAAACAAAAACACGCGTTCAGTAGACATGCTTCACAATACAACATGAAATATCGCCGTGATAATGCATGCTGCAAGCATACATTGCCATCGGGTGTCAGAACATGGGACTGTATGACTTCATAGTCTTAAGCCAGTCACTCACTACAAAAAGCACACGCGATCTTGCACCCTTAAGGCTCAATAGTGGGCGCATACCAACTTTGAAAAGATTTCATACACTAAGTGTTTAAATACGCACTAGGAACAGAACATCGCAATCGCAATAAACCCTTAAGGGAGAAGCATAAGGGTCCCTCAATTTTTATAACACTTCTAACACTATTTCATATAGTTTTAAGGTTTGAAAACAGGCTGCTTGAGTTTGAAGTAGAATTTTTATACGTATCTATTGTTTGCAAACACTTAATGAAAGTTAATTAAGAATGGAATTGAGATCTCGCGCATCAGCGCGAGGTTGACCTTTTTAATGGATATCTGTTTTCTACTCTAGTACACTAGAGCACGCGAGACGAGTTTCTGAAGCTTGTAAAACTGGTTTAATATTGTCTTTTACAATTGTATTTTGAGTATGCTTACCTGACGCCAAACCAAGTTGTTGCTACAGAATCCGTAAATAAGGCCCTGTTAGCCTTTTCAGGCCCTGTTAGCCTACAATGCTAAATTAAAAATTTAGCATTGTAGCTGTCATGGCCAGAAAAGAAAACCAGCTTTACTGAACCGCCATGTGATGCCATATTTGAGGTGTAATAACTTAGAAGAAAACTCAAAGAACAAGTCAAACGCAGCCTTATTAGTTACGCTGATTCCTTCACATTGCTTGGTCCGGTACTGCTAAGCAATTAAGCTTTTTTAGCGCGGCTGTTTTTATCATGGTTGTTCGCGGATCATCACAACCCTCTCAACGTCTTACACTGAGTCCGCGATGGTGAAGTCCAAAAGCAAGAACCCGTGATTCTTAAATCTCATTCGTTAAGTACCAGCCAGTCTTACCTTTTCAAGTCACCCTCACAAACCAACTTTGTACCAACACAGCAGATGTAATCCAGTATATCCATGTATTCAAGAAGGACGTCACGACACTTATGGGCGTTAACACTCAGTATATATGCACCTATCAGTAGACACAACGTGTGCTTGGGATGCGACAGAATAAGTGCTGAACTTCGCGAGGATGTTTTTCGGCAGTTTTACGCTAGGTATGGATGGCTGCAATTTTAAATAATACAGCCCCTATGAAAACTTGAGGTTTTATTCCAGAAATTAATAATAAAGCTGCTAAAGTTCTCGTAGTTTGGTCCACCTAAAAAAATTAGGCGTTTCGCAGCACAAGCCTGAGTGTCTTACTTTCGTTACATGATGAAAAAAAATTTTCTTTTTCAAGAAATGAGACATTTTCACCGCCAATTACTCTCAAACTCACAAACGTATGCAGTCATTCAGTTTTGTTTTAGCAGTTGCTAGGCAGTGCTAAAAATATTCTTCTGATGCATCCGTAATCTTGACTGCAGAATTCTCTTTTAACTCCGTTATTAGCTGCCGCAGTATTGCAGCTGACAAGGGAGCTTGAATACATAGAATGTGTTCATATCTAACACTGCTTGTCGGCCGAAACAGCATGCAAAGTGTGCTGTCATGCAAACATCTCTCTCGCCATCTCTTAGATATTTAAAAAATTGTTAATTATAAAAATACAGCTGTTCCTCCATAGTGGTAATAGCTAGCGTGCAGCTCTTTTGAGTGCGCAAGGATAGTATAACCGATTTCTTTTCTTTTTGCTCTACCCCAGCGAGGCCCGTGATCAACCCATTCCTGTTCATGAAGAACCTTCAAGAAGGCATGCGGACCACCGTGGTATGCAGCGTCCTGTCCGGCGAGTCACCCATGGACATCGACTGGCTCAAGGACGGTGCTCCTCTGAGTGACGTCCATCCGGAAGCCAAGATCACGCGGCTGGGTGACTTCGCCTCGTCACTCACCATGGACAACGTGACGAGGAGGCACTCGGGGAATTACAGCTGCAAGGCCACGTCCGGCATAGCTACGGCAAACTACACGGCGAGGATGGACGTCAGCGGTAAGACACGAGATCTTGCGAGGCTTGACGATAATCAGAAGATAAAGTCGTTTGGTCGGATAAGCGCTAGTATGGTCAGTCGATGAATAAGAAGCTCAGAAAAAAAACTTGCTCTTGGATAGTTGATATGTTCGATTGAGTAAGTAAGCAATGTTAAAAAGGACAGGCATTGGGTGGCCAAAACCGAATAAAAACGAGCACATTAGTCGTTCATAACTTGTCCTTATTATCGATTGTCCTTGAATCACCGTATTTCTTTTTCCTCGCTGCTGACTTATTTGTTAATAAAACAAACTATTTCCTCGTTTTGAAAGTACCACTATAATTCAACGCTGCCTTTAGCCTTTACGAGCTTTTTTTTCATTTCCTGATTAGCATTTTTCCAGCCTACTTCTGACTGCAACCCCTTCTAAGCGCACTACTTATTTGGATGTTTATATTGTTCTGTGTTTTGAAAAAGAGAATAGCAATTCTCAGTGAATGTAAATGCGTAAAGTTGTTTGAGTCAAACACAGAAAACTAGCTTACCATTTGTATGGCTTCATTAACGATTCGCCAAGAAAGCATGAGGAAACAACCAAACAGATCGCAAGTGCTCTCATTCTTCGTCGTGCTTTAGCTTTAACTGTAGTTCAGGACGAAGTTGACTAGTTTTGCACCTACAATTTGTTAAAATTTGTTAGGGTGTATCCACACAAGCCGGCTCTGAAGACTGGTCTAACATACCACGGGAGAATGAAATAGAGAGAAAAAATGAACTGGGCCTACAGCTGCATATATCACCATGTCAATACATACTATACTTGAAGAAACGGTAATAAGTGGGCCTTCCCTGTGGGCCAACAATCAGTCGTGCCATCTGACGAGGGAACTAAAGACAAGAGTGGCGAGGCAACACTCACTCACTCAACAGGATTTACCGTCCGTATAGTCTCGTATAAACGAGAGCCGTTAACGGGCTCTTCTCGTCGATTTAGACATCTGACCCTCGCGTTTCTTTCTTGAATCCTACAGCAACAGCCCTCCCCATCTACCTTGCGTCCCCTCGCTTCTAGCTTCTCCCTACTAGATCGGTTCTCGGCGCCCGCTTCTTTGTTAAAGGGGACCGTCTTCGATTCTTGTGCCATCTGTACGGAAGAAAAGAACAGAGCCCGCGTCGACAGAGATTTGCACCATCCCAATGGTCTCCTTTTTCTTCTTGGAAGTGGAAGAGGGCACCTAAATCTACCGCCCTATTTTTTTATTTTTGTTTTGCAACCACCCCGTCGCGTCTCAGCTGCGCTTGCAGCACTAGCAGTCAGTGCTAGAGGTCCGTTCTTCACTCCCTTAATGCCTGCCACCATAATAACCTACGAAAAGCTCGCTCATCTTCACTGACCTTCGCCAACCCCTCCCGACCAGCCAGGCCTGCTCTGAGATATATACAGTGACGGTGGCCGGCTCCTATCAGCCGCGTCACTGTACGAACGATGATTCACTTCATTCTTTACCGCCAACCATTCTTCCCCTTTGGTTCGGCGGTGCTATCTCGTGGCCTCCAAGCTGGTAGCCGGTGGCTCACAGCGTTTGCTCCGAATCCCCAACTATACCGCCCACGGACTCGCAGCTCGCGATCATTCCACGTATTTTGCCCGCCTTTGTCCAATGGCTTTTCTCTCTCTCCCTCTCTCTTTCACTTTTGTTCTTGCTGAGGGAGAAAAAAAGAACCGGCTCTGTTTCTCTCACGTTTTCCGTTTCTCCATCACTCTATAGTTATAACCTTTATCTCTAACGCTGAGTGCCTCAATTCTTCCTTTGGTCCCGTATTTCGATCTCTGACCTGCGTGTGCTCTCTGTCTTTCTTTCTCTCGCCCTCTCTACCACCTTTTGCCATGCTGACTGCGACTTGCGGAAACACTGCGAATGGTCGTGGCAGCGTCGCCGAGATGGATGAAGCAGCCGAGCGATCAATCCTGTACCAGAGGACAGCGTACGGTGTTCGATTGCGAGGCGGATGGGAACCCTCTGCCTGTGCACCGCTGGAAAGTGGCCTACGGTAAGCTGTTGCACTCCGCCTACTCCCTCTCCTTCTTCCCCTCTTTGCAATTTTCTTCCTTTTGCCCACAACGTACCCCCCTTCACGCCCCGCGCCTTCCATCTTCAACTACCTGACGCTGCGGACAGCTTGGCGCTTTTTCCGTGACGTAACCTTCGCCGCCTTATTCTTGTCGTTGCTCAATGAGTAATACGTTGAGCTTCTGGACAATCCACCACCGCACGAGGCTCAACGGCCAGCAGTAAATGGTGTGAAGACATCGTCATGTGACGGCGTGGGTTGCGAGATCATAGAAGATGACATAAACCGGGAGATTATGCTTGAAGAGGCTTTATTGTCCTAAACGTATACGGTAGTCCTTAGAACGTTAGTTTTCTATTTCGTGGAGAGTGGCAAACGAGCGAGATCGAGATAGAAGGATTACATCAGCGCTGTTCTCCAATGAAACGGTAATTATATGAAATTGAGAACTTGCGTGAAAAGAAACTATCGTACTGTTCAGAGCTTGACTATATATAGACTTTTGAAGGAAGACTGTAACATATAACTTTTTTGTTTCTATATCGCGGTATATAGACGTACAGACAGTAATATACTGTATTTATTCTATGACAGCTTATTGTTTAATTAACGACTGTATGTTTATGCTCGCACAATGCGTTAAGTATATAATGTTTTTAAACGAAACAAAGGAAAATTCTTCAGGTAAGTAACACTTGATTACGTTGAGTTTCTTTTTTTCTTTCTCTTCTTTGACTGCAAGATTTTATCACGTATTGTATAATTTGTCAAAACAGTAAATGGGTGTTGCGTACAACGTTACATGAATTTGGTGTTGCGCATAACAACATGCAGTTGTTGTCTGTAACACCATACGAACGCTTCAAAATGGTGACTGAGCCACTAAAAAACAAAATGCTCTCAGAGTGCCTTATGCAATAGCATAAAACCAGTCGCAGGTGAAAGGTGCCTTTTCCTTAAAACTTTTCCTTCTAACTCGATCCTACCCCACCGCCATCCAAAAGATTTCTCCACATAACGTGATTTCACGCTGGCTCCAAGATCAGGGGCACTGCAAGCTTTCTGCACTTAAGCCGTCATTGCATTAACTCAGTTATCGGCTCACCGTTGGCTAAGCGATGGTTTCGTTTTATAAGGTAATCATATCACGCCACGACACCGGACGTTATAGTGACATCACACTGACATAGAAATTTTCAACAATATGCAGTAGCTAAAATCATAGGTCGGCAAAAAAGTGGAACTGAGAATTATTCGAAAAATATATTGTTATGATGTGGCGTGTTCAAGAATAAAATGCGAAGGGTAGCGGCGCCAACACCGAGCTGCTTCCAAGACAGACCACCACGTTGCCGCTTCATCGCAACACTCCCCTTTCCCAGACGAAGCTCCCTGGGTGAGCCTCACGTGTGTCAAGGGTCACGAGGGTGAAAGCGCTTTAAGCGGGTGACGTGAACAAGCTGGGTCTGCCTAGAATGGTAGCCGCGAGATACGAGACGAGTGATTGAACATGTCACATCACTTAGGCGATTGACGATGACAAAAGGACCAGTGTAAGGAGCCAGGAACTTCTGGCGCAGGCCACGCTTGCAAAAAGGTGTCCACAGCCTTACTTTTTCTCCATTTTCGTACAACACATTCTTGTGCCGTGAATCATGGGTGAACTTGGAGGGGTCTTGGGATTCCAACGTACGGAGCTGAGCTAGGCGACGCGCTTCCTGAATGAATAGCGAAGGGTAGCCGTGGCGACACCGAGCTGATTCCGAAACAGGCCACTTCACTCTTATCTTCCTTTGTTCACAGGTTGCCACTTCAGCGTAACACTATATCGCGCTTAGGACTCACTCGAACTCGGACTCACCAGAACTTCCCTGAGCCGAAATCACTCGGACTCACGCTCACAAAACTTTTCTTCAACCGGACTCACTCAACCTCGCCAAAATACTATTGACCCGGACTCACTCAGTTTCAGTCTCGTTGCTCGATTTAAGTCTGAGTCGACTCATGAGTGAGTTCGCCAACTCATGGTCAAGATGACTTCGTCACAAGATGATCATTTTTCGTACCACTCGTGTTGACAGCGACGGCCGCGGGACGCCACCGACGCCGACCACCAATTTTCGTGCTTAATGAGGCATGTAATGCTTTTGCCTATAAAAATTATTCTGTTTTAATGAAAGCATCACACGACCACGATCGCACCACACTGTTTACCAGCTTAAATTTAGGTCCCTTTGTGCAACGCGTTACTTTGAAAGACAGAAGCCATCTGAGCGATAGAAGCCACCCGAGCGATATTAGTCGACCTGAAGACAGCATCTGCTCGAAGCGCACTTGAAGTATTGGATGCCCTAAGCCCAGTGCTTGAATCTCTAAACTAGGAAGATGGCTACTCACACCTCATCATTTCGTAAAGAAGTTAAGGCTGCTTCCGTCATCCAATGGAACGCCAGGGACTAAAGTCACGCCTTTCAGATTTTCGTCAGTTTGTGTTTACCAACGTGTTTCCACTCATCGTCATTTGTAAACCCAATTTGTCGAAACCAATAAGATTTTCGGGGCACGAAGCTGTCATGTCTTCAACAAACAGTGCTTGCAGCAAAATCATCGTCTTTGTCGTGAACTAACGTAAGTTGTGCAACCAATTGCGCCTCACGATGACAATCAGTATGTCTGCATCACTGTGAAAAAGAAAAAACTCATGTTTACTCTCATAGGCGCTTATATATTGCCGTCGAATAATCTCGATTCCAAACGATTAGCGGATATTTTGAGAATGTGTCCTGCACCATGGGTCATCATAGGTGATTTCAATGCGCACCATCACACATGGGGAAGTACGCGGACAAATGCAAGAGGACGCAGGTTAGCAAACATCGCCTACAACTATGGTCTTACTCTCCTGAACGACGGAAGCCTCACTTTTCTTCAAGGGGTGACATACGGCAGCTGTCTTGACCTTGCTTTTATCTCCAACTTCCTCGCGAGATACGTCAAGTGGTTTCCAGATGTTGAGACACGAGGAAGTGATCACATTCCATTCTACGTTAACATCAAAGGCTTGTCTAGTTGTGGCCCACGGATGACCATTCGAGCAGTCCAATGGACCAACTTCAAATATGACATGGAAGATGCTTGCAGCGATGGCCTACGATCTGGGTTAGAGCAAACAATTAAGAGCACAATGCAAAACGCCACTCGCATGGTGACACTATCTTCCACATGAAACGACTTTGACATAGAGTTGTAGCGACTCCGAGCGCTTCGACGCCGGGCGGAGCATCGGTATCGGCGAACAAAATCGATTCACGATCTTAGGGCAGCCAGGAGGATGCGAAAGAAGATTCGGCGTCGCATCGATAGATTAGCGTCGGAACGATGGACAACGTTTTGCCAGTCACTAGACCCTCGCAAGCCGCTCTCACACATTTGAAAAACGGTGCAAGGTTTGCTTCACCCTGCGGAACAGCGTTTTCCATTCAAAGCGCTCGCGCTGTTTCAAGGAAGGCAAGACATCAATGTCGCTGAAGATTTCTGTGCGCGAACCGCCAACCAAGCCACTCGTCCAGATTCTCCAGTGAAAGGTGACGTCCCCCGTTCCCGTGACTACCACATGGACCTCCCTTTTACAATGAAGGAGCTCGAGGCGGCACTAGCTCTCTGCAGGCGTTCAACTTCTCCGGGCCCACATGGTATTCTGTACCGAGCCTTGTGCAACCTTGGGGAGGGTGCAAGGATAGAACTGTTTAGCCTTTACAACATCTCGTGGCAGTATGGCGATGTTCCTGACGACTGGGAAGTAAGCCGCTTGTTACCCATTTTGAACCATGGGAAATCCCCACTCAAACTCGCCTCATACCGGCCAATAGCACTGGCCAGCTGCATAGGGAAGACAATGGAATGGACGATACTAGGCCGCTGGGAGTGGTATCTTGAATACTACAAGATTTATCCGAATTCTATGACTGGTTTCACGCGCGACCGCTCTTCCATTGACAATGTCGTTGATCTAGTTTCGTATGTTCAGCACGAAAAATCCCGTAAGTGACTATCTACAGCTTTGTTTCTAGATGTGAAAGGCGCGTATGATAATGTACTACATGAAGCCATTTTGGGTGCTCTTGCGGTGGTTGGCCTTGGTGGTCGAGTCTTTCGGTGGATTTCGAGTTACCTGGCTGCAAGATCATTCTTTGTGTTAACAGAAGATGGCCCAACTACGCGATGCTAAACTTCCAAGGGTGCTCCTCAAGGCGGAGTTCTTAGCGCTACGCTATTCAATTTTGCACTAATTGGCCTTGCTGAATACTTGCCGAGTACCATTAAAATCTTAATATACGCAGACGACATCTGTATTTGGACTTCGGCAGTCACACGTCCTCAGATACGTTCCCGGCTTCAAAGAGCGGCAACTACGATTGCCAACTACTTGTTAAAACAAGGTCTGAGCATATCACCAGACAATGCGTGCTGGTGGCCTTCACTCACAAAGCAATGTCCTCTTATGTCATCTAAATCAGCGGGTGACCGATTTCTTACGCCAAAACCCACCGGTTTCTGGGCATCATTATTTATAGGGACCTCTGTTGGAGTCCGCATGTAGCCTATATGAAGAAGCGCCTGACCACTATTTCCCATTTTTTCAAGTTTCTGGCAGGAAAGACGTGGGGGATGTCAGTAGACGCAATGATGGAGCTCTACAGAGCCCTATTTCTTGGTTTCCTGAAATATAGCTTGCCCGTGCTTAGCAATACCTGCCAGACCAATGTTCGTGTTCTACAGGCTTGTGTACAAGCCCAAGCACTGAGAGTGTGCCTTGGTCTGCCCAGATGTACGTCAACAGAGGCAACAATTGCAATGGCTGGCGACTATCCGACACAAACTCACATTGTTGTGGAAGTCCTGAGAACGCACATCAGACACTTCGCACGTGCTCCCTGTGATCACCTTGCATTGTTGCCTTCAGAGAGGCGCCAAGCATCGTTCGCTAAAATGATTGTGAAGTACAGCGAGAAACTTCCCTTGGGCTTCACTCCTGCATCTAAACCATTGATACCCCTTTGGTGTCTTATTCGACCCACAGTGCATCTTAGTATACCAGAAATCCAGAGAAAATCTGAGCTTTCGTCGCCCGTGCTGAAACAACTGTCTCTTCTTTTGCACGAGAAATATTCAGATAGTGTACATATATATACCGATGGCTCCACGAACCTCCAGTGTTCGTCAGGTGCAGTAGTTTACCCAGCAAGAGGTGTTACCATCAGCTTTAGGACTGACCACTCCAAGGCATCTACAGCAGCGGAACTAGCTGCTTTGCGCGCTCCACATTGTGTGGTCAATCGGGAACCAGCGCAACAATGGTCAATCTTCAGTGACTCAAGGGCTGCCCTACAATCTGTGCTCTCAGCACTGCGTCGCGGGCCGTACGAACAGCTTGTTATCAAAACTTGATGCCTTCTGCACACTTCCCACAAGGGCATAATGTGACGTTTCAGTGGCTGCCAAGTCACTGCGGCGTCATAGAGAACGAACATGCCAATACTTCCGTGCGGGTAGCTCTTGAAGGAACACGAGAAGAAGCCATACCACCTTCGCGGAGCGATGCAGCCAGTAATCTTCGACGACTTGCACGTGAAGTCACGTTTTCGCTATGGTTCTCACCAAGCAACTAGACGAATCGTCAACGCCACCTGTCCTCTTTCCTGCCTCTCCGCATGCCCACTGGGCTCGACCGAAGAGAAGCCACCCTTCTTCATCGCTTATTGCTAGGAGTGACATTTACAAAATCTTATTCGTTTGTCATAGGAATGGCGGATAACGCTCTCTGCGATGCCTGTCATTGCGAAGAGACGCTGCACCCCATTTTGTCCGAATGCTCGTTGTATGACATCCAAAGACAGTCACTGGCATCCGTTCTTGCGCGCATCGGCAACAGCCAAATGTCTGTGTACACTATTCTGTCAAGTGCCCGAGAGAAGAAATTGCGACAGAAGGTGATAAAATCTCTGTTGAAATACCTACGCGACACGGACTTGAACAAGCGGCTGTAACAGCAATGTCACACACCGCGAAAGACAAGACTGGAGAATGACTGAGTGTGCGCGCGTGAACTGCCGAATGTGCTGTGTTTATCTCTCTTCCCTCTCTGCTCTCTATCTTTCATCTCCCCCATCTCCCTCCCATGCGCAAGGTAGCAAACCGGCTGCATATAGGCTAATTAACCTCTCTGCCATTCTTTTCCTCCTATTTTCTTTCCTTTTTTGTCTCAGATGCGTTTGAACATAGCAGCGGTTCTATATCGTAACAACGACGCAAAACAAGGCTAAACCGTAGGGATATTCACGCCTAAAGCAGCATAGCATCGATAAATTGTGGTATTGCCAAAAAAAAACATGGATAGACATGATTTTGGATACCTGATGTGGCGGTGCCTGGATGTAAGTGTAATGAAGTTTAGTGACACCGCACTGCTCTTTCTTTGTTTTTACTTGGTGATCGCGGGTACGGCTATAGTGTAGTGGTCATCTTCTGGCTTTTGGAACGACAAAGTCACCATGAAAATAAGTTATTTTTGTCATGATTATCATGTTTGTACGGGTCATTTAGCTTCATCGTCCGTTCGTGTCACGTGATACCCAATTTGGTATATCTGAAAAAGCGAAGCAGTTGCGAGCGTATCGTGAGCGTGGCATGTAGTCATGTTGTTACATAACACGCATCTCATAATTATTATGTTTGAACCAGTCACATACCTTCGTCATTCATTCACATCACGTTATACCATATTTGTATATGTGAAGCTAGCGAAATGACCGTGAGCGAGCCATGCGCGCGGTATGTTGTCATGTTCGTATATCGCACACGTGTCATGATTATCATGTTTGCAGCATTCATATACTTTTCTCATCCATTGACGTCACATATAGATAGATAGATAGATAGATAGATAGATAGATAGATAGATAGATAGATAGATAGATAGATAGATAGATAGATAGATAGATAGATAGATAGATAGATAGATAGATAGATAGATAGACGGATGGACGGACGGACGATAGATAGATAGATAGATAGATAGATAGATAGATAGATAGATAGATAGATAGATAGATAGATAGATAGATAGATAGATAGATAGATAGATAGATAGATAGATAGATAGATAGATAGATAGATCGACGGACGGACGGACTGGACGGACGGACGGACGGACGGACAGACAGACAGACAGACAGACAGACAGACAGACAGACAGACAGACAGACAGACAGACAGACAGACAGACAGACAGACAGACAGACAGACAGATAGATAGATAGATAGATAGATAGATAGATAGATAGATAGATAGATAGATAGATAGATAGATAGATAGATAGATAGATAGATAGATAGATAGATAGATAGATAGATAGATAGATAGATAGATAGATAGATAGATAGATAGATAGATAGATAGATAGATAGATAGATAGATAGATAGATAGATAGATAGATAGATAGATAGATAGATAGATAGATAGATAGATAGATAGATAGATAGATAGATAGATAGATAGATAGATAGATAGATAGATAGATAGATAGATAGATAGATAGATAGATAGATAGATAGATAGATAGATAGATAGATAGATAGATAGATAGATAGATAGATAGATAGATAGATAGATAGATAGATAGGCAGGCAGGCAGGCAGGCAGGCAGGCAGGCAGGCAGGCAGGCAGGCAGGCAGGCAGGCAGGCAGGCAGGCAGGCAGGCAGGCAGGCAGGCGAGGCGAGCGGACGGCGGGCAAACGGGCGGGCGGGCGGGCGGGCAGGCAGGCAGGCAGGCTCAAAATCGCCGAAGTTCGCTAAGAGATCCTTCGCATTTAAAAACTGGTCGCATGTCCGGTACCTTCGTTATCCACGCATCTACTTCTTGGGCGAAAGTCAGGCTTTAGCGAGAGTTCATAGCTGTTTTCATTACTTCATATAGCGCACGTACAAGACGAATAAATTGACAGAATAAGCTTTAAGCAGAAAATTATCGAGGTAAACTGCCCAATGATGATGCTGATGACACACCAACCATTACTAAAGCAATGTTTATTGTGCCAGAATGCTGTAGAAATGAGTGTGCAACGTTTTCTGAGACATAAAACGAGAACGAAAACCATGATGGCTCCTCAATAATCTCACCCATTTTAAAGTATTATTTTGAAATGAAGTTCTTCTTACCGCATATTATCAGGGCGCACACTTCATTGTCCAATGTAGTATCTGAAAAATCGTGGGCTGTTAAAAAAAATATACATTGAGAATATTCATGCTTTCACGAACCTATAAAGTTCAGCAACCAATGTGACATAGAATCCGTGTCATAGAATGTTGCACAATGCAATAATTTTGTGCTAACTGGACGAGCAAAAAAACCCGACCCAGGGTTGTTGATAGGATCTTTATCAATCGGCTTTATCAATCGGCGTTGCGGCTTTTTTGAGTGTATAAACAAATTGGTGTATTGTTTTCTCAGTACTCTACTTATCAATAAAAATTTAGGAGTTCAAGTAACCTGCAATACCAAGCTTGTTAACAGCCACTGAAGCCAATTACTGAGCACATTGTCACCATATTGTTTTTCACGACGAATCGAAAAATAAGGATTTAAAGCAGCGATCGAAAAATAGAATTGGTGTATTCATAAAAAAGTTCTTTTCACAAAAGTATCTTATTTTAGAAGAAGGCTGTTATTTATGCTTTGTAATACCCGTGATTCTTTTTGATATCTTCTGTTATTAGAGAGCTAAGCAAGAAACTTCGCTTTCTGTAAGAAACAACATTTGTACAGCGAATCATACTTTGATCTGTAATGCGCTTCCGCCGTCGCTTGCCCCAATACAGCGAAAGAATAACGGTATGTACCAGATAATTGTAAGACTTTAAGTAATGAATCTATAAAAATATTACCATATGAGCCGTGTCATCATCATCATCATCACCAGCCTGTCTTTGTCCACTGCAGGACGAAGGCCTCTCCCATGTTCCGCCAGCTAACTCGGTCCTGTGCTTGCTGCTGCCATTTTATACCCGAAAACCTCTTAATCTCATCTGCCCACCTAACCTTCTCTCTCCCCCTAACCCGCTTGCCTTCTCTGGGAATCCTGTTAGTCACTATTAATGACCAGCCGTTATCCTGTCTACGCGCTACATGGCCGGTCCATGTTCATTTCCTCTTGTTGATTTCAACTATGATATCCTTCACCCCGTTTGTTACCTAATCCGCTCTGCTCTCTTCTTGTCTCTTAAGGTTACACCTACCATTTTTCTTTCCATTGCTCGCTGCGTCGTCCTCAATTTAAGCTGAACCCTCTTTGTAAATCTCCAGGTTTCTGCTCTGTAGCTAAGTACCGGTAAGATACAGCTGTTATATACCTTCCACTTGAGGAATAGTGGCAATCTACCTGTCATAATTTCAGAGTGCTTGCCAATTGTGCTCCACGCCATTCTTAATTTCCTAGTCACTTCAATCTCGTGGTTCGGCTCCGCGGTTATTACCTGCCATAAGTAGACATAGTCTTTTACAACTTGAAGTGGACTATTACCTATCTCAAAGCGCTGCTCTGTTCCGAGGTTGTTGTACACTACTTTCGTTTTCTGCAGATATATTTTAAGACCCACCTTTCTGTTCTTTTTGTCTAACTCCGTATTCATGAGTTGCAATTCATCCCCTGAGTTACTCAGCAATGCAATGTCTTCGGCGAAGCGCCGATGACATTTGGCCGTATAGAAATAATTTATTGTTTGCTCTTTCATGTGTCCAAGACAAGTTCGAGAAGTTTTGTTATGAAAAAAAGATTTTACCCTGAAATATTCTTGAACAACGGGACTCCGATTTCAGTATAATTCAGCATATCATTTAAGGAAGTTCTTTGTGCCGACAAAAGACAGCCGTACGATACTTTCATTGTTAGGCTGGTTTAGATTTATTGCAAATAGAATTCTAGCTCCGTACTCGCAACAATAAAAAAAGAGGATTCTTAATTCGTTCCTGCAAAAAATGAGCTGAAATTACCTCAAAACCTTCTCCTAGACTGCAGTAAATCAAACACTCAGTTTGGCGGCAAAAGCTTTAAAAAAACTGAAGATTATTTCTAGCTGTCTCCTATGCACGTGACTGATAGAAACTACACAAATATTAGAGATACGTGGATGACTTTACTGTCTTGAATAAAGTACTTAGCGTATTCTGAGGGCTCGCTTTTTTTTCTGACGTAATCTAATGAAACCAGCAGATAATGAAGGCAATCAAAGTAGAGGGGACGTTAATTGCACTGTTCCTAAATGTATTGTACTAATATAATTTATTTGAAGAAGGTTAAATGGGCGAAAAGGCCACTCGCCACCAGCAGGGATTAACCTTCAACATTCGAATCACGCGTCCGATGCTCTTACATATTAAGTGGCAAGTTCTCTAACTGTTCACTTTACTTTTTTGGCATCTCTTAAGCTATTATTACTACAATGCATGAAAAACGGTACAATTCACGACCCCTATATATTCGTCGGCTTCATTACTTTATTCTAGAAACTTATATCGTAGAAAAATATTACAAGTTCTATATTAATTGTAAAAATGTTAAAATATTATCAGATCACAAACGTTATATTTAAAAAAACGAGTACCACATCAACGTGATCAAATCCACGTGAACTGCTCTGTACCATATTCTGTATACTATCTCATGCAAAGCAGACTAGAGAGAAATATTCAGAACTCGAGAGAGATGGTAAAAGCACCACACCTCGGTACATACCCATCACGAGCCAATCTCGCGGTAAAAGCGTGTTTTGCGCGCCTTTGAACGCTCTAGCACTTCACCGACGAGAGTTTCAGCACAAACTCGATATATTGTTTGAATTATTTGTTTACAGGGCCTTAAAACTCGAGAGGTGTTGGGCAGCTAAAGAAAAAAAAATGCGGATACACTCATAAGGTTCCCGCTTAATTTTTCCTAATGTACAGCAATATAATATTTATTAGCACTTCAGTAAGGTAAGTACATAGACGGAGCGTAGTTCCTAAAGGCAAGAACTGCGCAAAATGGTCGACAAGCCACGCAGAATATTATAATAAAGAATCGTGTCATCAAGTTTAACTCCCTCCTGCCATTTTTTTCTGTTGTGCAGCGTTGATATTATTTTTCTTTTCCCGTGTGGCACCCTTTTCTGCTCGACAGCCTACCAGAGGAGAGAGGCTACAAGAAAAGTAGAGAGCACAGCCATGCACTTAGCAATCTTCTAATCTTGTTCCCGAAGGTAAAAAAAAAATATATGTCGTTTCATCCTAACGCACGTTGTACCGATATTGGCTGTACCAAAGCTTTTCTTTCCGCGCTTTCTCTTTATTGGCTATTACTGCTGCACCTAACAAAGTCATTAGACCACGTCACATGCCATGGTTCCATTGGCTGTCAGCACTTGTACAAGTCAGGTATCAGAGGAAGTGAAAGCGATGGAATGAGACAGGCGAACAAGACACTCTATATTTTTTTTTTGTATTGGCTGTCTAGCTGCTCCGCATTACTCATTTTAGCCTCTTGCTCTTACTTTGCCACATACCGGAGAAAAATGACATCAAGGCTAATGAAAGCTTTAGAAGAACTGAAAGCTGGGCCAGTTGGTGATAGTACTTGAACATATTTTAACACAGCGCACGACTACGCGGACACAAGAGAAGAGCGCTGCGGTTTGTTCTTGTCCCCATAGCCATGCGCTGTGTTAAAATATGTTCAAATGAAAGCTTTAATAGTTTTCTCGACGTCAGTACGCAATGATTCCCTTGAATGCATACGCGATGACAGCATTTGAATTCGGAAAAAAAAAGAATGAACCGTAACCTAATTTTTAGCCATATTGAACACACTCCACCCCAAGGACGCAAAAGTATCCATTGAAAGGCTATTAGAGAAAACCACAAAGCAAATGTGAAGTTACCGCGGTGGCCGAAGCCTTGTTACTACCTTATAAAGCACGGTGTACCTTCTAAAAGGACATTATGTGTAAGCTTATTCGGTTCAGATTATAGTATCTCTACTATATAAGATATATTAGGCAGGCTTTATAAAAAAATGGCAGCATATCCATGGAGTGAATGATGGAGAGTGGGGCGAAGCATTCGTCCGTCCATGCGTCCGTCTGTGTGACCGTCCATGCGTCTGTTTATGCGCCCGTCCCTGCGTTCTTTCGTGCATCCGCCCCTGCGTCCGTTCATGCGTCCATCCATGCATCTGTTTGTGTGTCCGTTCGTTCATCTATTCAACACTCCAAGTCCCACCATCTCGCATCTTTTTATCATATATTCCCCATATAGAAGCACCGCCATCCAGCGGACATTCCAAGGACTAAACGAGAGGTGGCACACGCACACTTTCTTACGGACTGCGCTTTGGGTCCACTTCCCACCTTTAACCACCTCGAGTTCATGGTATATTCTAGTTCACTGTATTCATGGCACTGCGACCAAACGCTCGCTAAACCTTTCGAAAACCAAGGAGGTTACGCCCAGCGAGTATAACGTAGCAACCTTTCCCTGTCAGATAGGGCTCAATTTACATGCCAATGGCTACTAATGAGAAACGAGAGACAGGAGAATTCAGCTTTTACTTTCTTACGGCTTGCGCTTCGTATCTACTTCTCATTTTTAACCACCTTGAGTTCATTCATGGTATATACAAGTTCATTGTATTCATGGCACTGCGGCTCAACGCTCGCTAAACCTTTCTAAAACTAAGGAGGTTACACCCAGCGAGTATAATGTAGCATTCCTTTCTTGTTCGATAGTGCTCAGTGTACATGCCAATAGCTGCTAATGGGGATCGCAGCGTGCGCGTTGACTAAAAGCCGAATGCTCATGTCTCTCATTCCCCATTAGCAGCCATTGGCATGTGCATTGAGCACTATTTTTTATTGTTAAACAACGCACAGAAGAAATCTCTCACTGGCACCACCTTGGAGGTCAAGTGTTATACCTATTTCGGGTATGTGCCACTGGTGGTTACATACGAGGGACGCCCAAGCCACGCCATAAGGAGCTTAGCCACTAAAAACGAGCGATATCTTTAGTTCCCCACTCGATACACGAGCTATGGTTTATTAGGCGAAAAATCCTGGAGCCGTCACATCGCCCACATGAAAACTAAACTCACAATGATCACCCACGTGCTGAGGTTTCTTGCTGGAAAAACGTGGGGTGCATCGGTACGAGCAATGCTTCAACTCTACACTGTTCTGTTCCTCGGTTATATGTGATACAGCTCACCCGTGCTTTGCGGAATCCGAAGAACGAACTTGCGCGTCCTCCAGTCGATCCAAGCCCAAGCACTTAGAATTTGCCTTGGTCTCCCGAGATGCGCGTCTACAGCAGCGACAGTCATCATTGCGCGTGATTATCCAGTCAACGCATACATCCGCGTAGACGCTTTGAGAATGCACATAAGGCATTTCGCTCGGCTTCCATCTCATCACCTCGCCTCACTTCGAACTTCTAGGCCCCACTCAGCGTTCAGCGCAACAGTAGCTCAGCATTGCGCAATGCTTTCATTGCACTTCACGCATGCAGCACGGTCGCCGATACCATTATGGTGCCTACACCCACTCAAAGCCCTTCTTACAATTCCTGGCATCCAAAATAAGAAACAATTGTCGCATCTAGCCCTGAAACAAGCCACATTACTATTCCTGCAAGAGAAGCACAATGGACGCCTTCACATTTACACGGATGGTTCGGTGTCTTCAGAAAGCTCAGCAGAGGCGGTGGTTATTCCCGCGAGGCGCATCACAATAAAATTCATGACATCGCATTTGACGTCGTCGACAGCTGCAGAACTCGCCGCCATACGAGCAGCTCTGAAGTTTATAGTTGAAGAACCTTCGGGAACTTGGTCTATCTTCTCAGACTCGAAGGCAGCTCTTCAATGTCTTATGTCACCCTTTCTCAATGGACCTAATGAACAGTTAGTAGCTGAAATAAGGCTTCTCCATCCCCAAGCAATCGATAAACAGCACTGCTTAGTGTATCAGTGGATACCAGGTCATTGCGGTTGTCACACATGTCCCGTTTATTAGGGAGGCGATCGCCGGGCTATATCGGCCCCCCGAACCGCACCACGAAGCGTGGACAATTTAGAAGTGGTCCTTATTGGCGCGCCAGCAGACGCCGGCTGTGGCCCAAAGAACAAGTCAGAGCCAAGAGTTGATAAACAAACAAAATTATATTCTCAATAATGGCAGATCGAAACAACACACAAGTATGCACACTCCACAATAGTTGAGTACAATATGTCACCAAACAAACAACGTACTACACAATACAATCAGCCACACTCCAAACGACGGACACAGACAACAATACGCACTACAATACAGTCGCATGCATTGAACAACCAAGACACTTAAAGACTAAAGAGATAGAGAACCTATTCAGTCCAAAGTTCTTGGAACAAAAGTCTGGATGATGCTCTTCCGAGAATCACTCACTCAAAGTCCAGCTTTGTTGTCGTTCCGCTGCCCCTGAAGTTTCTCTTCCAGGAAACCTCGCGTCTTCAATTTGCCACCCTCCAAGCTTCAAACTTCTTCGCCGGAAACACGTCGGCTTCACATACGCAGCTCTTGCCACGGGTCTTCGCTCGATAGCGGTAAACACACACTCTTGCCTGTAGCTCGAGTCATCACCCCTCAGGTGGAAATCATCTTCTCCTGCTTTGTCTCTACGGACAAAACCTTCGCCGACTACACGGCGGTATACCCTACGCGCTCTTGCGCTAACTTCCGTCTTCTCCTGATCTCTCGTCTCGGCTGTTCGGTTAAATACCTTACGCGCGACATTCAAGAAGGTTCTCGTCATTTCGTCGGCGCGATACGCAGCGAAGGCTGGGGAGAGGGTGAGACGGTTCGACTGCCCTCCGCGTCGGATGACTCAACTCGGCGTGACCACGCCTCTTTCGTTCTAGAAATTTCGCGGGCTTGCTGGGCCGCCGATGTGGGGTGAGGAGTTTCGTCGGCGAAGCCACGCTTCCGAGGGGAGAGTGCGCGCCCGGGGAGCCTTGGATGTTTGTTTTCTTTTTTTTCTTTTGACCTCGCGGCGTTTCTCCCGCCCGTTATCGCAATAATTTGGCAGCGCGCCCATTTTCAGCGCTCGTTCTGTGACACTGCCCCCGACTTTAAGAATATTATCTCATAATATTCAAAACCACACAAACGAGCGCGAACAGTCACCACACACTCTGGAAGACTGTAACACACACCGTCGCTCATGACACTTCACATTCACAATATATCACTCAATACAATTGGACATTACAATTCAATCTCACACACATGAAATATAACCGCAGGTACATGAGTACAACGCTTCATCACACATTCCGAACAATACAAATGTACAAAATTCTGTCTTGACAACAATTATACAACACTATACATCACATCACAGCACAGACACTTCGACACTTGTGACACAGGATAACACAACATTAACACAACATATGACACGCAGCACTGCCAAACACATTCTGATTCGACCCCAGCACTGATCCTGTGTACTTCGAGCGGCGCTTGCGCCCTTTCTTGCGGTGCTCGCTCGATCTCTTCTTTTGTTTCCACGTTCTTTTTCGGCGAGCCCTTTCCAACGACGATATCTGAGGCGGCGTCTCAGCCATCGTTGTCACTTCTGACACTGTTAACGGGTGATAACGCTCAACCAATCCTGTCACCCGCTTGTTCATGTCACGACATTGGGCCTGGCTGGCCGACTCCGTCACCATTACACTGTCGGTCGGTTGGGGTCGTGCCGACGTACGTCCAGCTGCCCAGTACGTGAACTTATTCGACACGATCGTCTTCTCCTTCGCTGTCTCTTGCGCCGCGGCTTCACTTTGGGCTCTAGTGAGATCCGTCACGGGACGCTCCTCCACTGTATCTCGCGGTCGCTGGGTTGGCGAGGGCTCTATCTTAGGGTCTTCTCCCAAACCTTCCGGATCATTCGGTCCTCGCGCCCCGGCGATGTTTCCGATGACAAGGTCGTAAAGGGGGGACGTGATGCATAAAGCAGTAACCTTCGCGCTGAAGTACGGGGTTTCAACCTCAATCTCTGCTTCGGGAAGCATCCGAACCGTACGGTCAATTAGGCAAACCGGTTTCGTTCTGCCTGTCAACTCACTTTCCCGTACCAAATTTCTCCGCACGATAACCGTGGAGCTACCGGTGTCTCTTAGAACCGTAATCTTCTTGCCTGCAACCTTTCCAGGCAGCGTTGGCATTCCCTTCGTAACACCGGTTGGCTGTTTTGACATTACAGCACCCACAATAGGAATTTTCTCCCCATTCTTCAACTCTACGAATCCATCGGTGACGGCATTATTATCAGATTTCGGTGCCACTTGCACACAGGATACCTGGTGAGCTTGACTCACTCCGTTCCGACAAGCGTCTGCTTTGTGCCCAGTCTGACCACACTTGAAACATTTTACTGCCGTAGGGCTCGTAAAGATCGTTCGACAGTTTTTCGCGCGATGACCCACTCGGTTGCACAGAAAACATCGCGGAATGCTCTCTGGTGCACGCTTCTTTTCTTCGGGAGCCAATTTCTTAGAATCATCGGGACACTCCTTCTTGACCTTGGCCAAATTAGTTCCACCTTGCGCTTCCAAGAATTGATCAGCCAATTCAAGCATTCCTTCAAGTGACTCAGCCTTCCTCTCTTTCAAGTACAGCGACAGGCTTGGGTGGCAACTAGTAAGAAATTGTTCTCTAATTAGGAGCTCTCTAAGCTCATCGTACTCCTGCGCTGTCCCTGAGAGTTCAATCCATCTGTCGAAATAGTGGCAAAGTCGGGCAGCATACTGCGTAGCCGTCTCACCATCAGCTGGTTTTCCTGTCCAAAATCTGTCCCGGAATCCTTCCACAGTAAATCTAAATCGCTTCAGCAAAGCAGATTTCACCTTGGCATAGTTCGCTGCATCGGTCGGCGTCAGCCTACCGTACACACTGAGCGCTTCACCACTCAAGCAAGTACTCAAAGCCGTGGCCCATTGATGTTCCGGCCAATTCTGGCTCCTCGCAATCGTCTCAAATCGGTGAAGGTACGCGTCAAGGTCGTCCTTCCTTTCATCAAACGCCACGAGCAGCTTGCTTGGGTTCAAGCGGAAGCCGTGGTCCTTCCGTTCGCTGCTTTCCACTCTAGCTTGGACGGGAGTTTCACTTCGCTGTTGCAAACGGAGCGGCTCGAGTTCTATCTCGTGCTGTCGCTGCCGTTCCCTTTCAGCCATCTCCGCTTCTCTTTCTTCTTTCAGCTGTCGCTCCTTTGCTTCTCTTTCTTCTCTCGCCCTTTCAGCTGCCAACTTTTCTCGTTCCGCCGCCTCTTTCTCCTTCTGGCTTACCCATTTCCGTAGTTCAGCGCCAGAAAGCCCCATCTTTTCACCAAGAATAACTAACTTTTCGAGATTCATGGTGTCTCGCAAATAAAGCCTTGCCGCGTGTAAAAAGTATCTGCCTAAACTAGTCTATCGAAACACTCTCCTGCACTCGTTAACGAGAACACTGAACAACACACAAAATCGCTCCGATAGCACTATCAACAACTCGAGGCCCTTTCTCACTACTTTGGACACACTCTGCACCAAAAGGTCCTGTGTCGCGGACGCCAGATTAATTGTCACACATGTCCCGTTTATTAGGGAGGCGATCGCCGGGCTAATTCCAAGAGCCATAGTATCGCCCCCCGAAGCGCACCACGAAGCGTGGACAATTTAAAAGTGGTCCTTATTGGCGCGCCAGCAGACGCCGGCTGTGGCCCAAAGAACAAGTCAGAGCCAAGAGTTGATAAACAAACAAAATTATATTCTCAATAATGGCAGATCGAAACAACACACAAGTATGCACACTCCACAATAGTTGAGTACAATATGTCACCAAACAAACAACGTACTACACAGTACAATCAGCCACACTCCAAACGACGGACACAGACAACAATACGCACTACAATGCAGTCGCATTCATTGAACAACCAAGACACTTAAAGACTAAAGAGATAGAGAACCTATTCAGTCCAAAGTTCTTGGAACAAAAGTCTGGATGATGCTCTTCCGAGAATCACTCACTCAAAGTCCAGCGTTGTTGTCGTTCCGCTGCCCCTGAAGTTTCTCTTCCAGGAAACCTCGCGTCTTCAATTGGCCACCCTCCAAGCTTCAAACTTCTTCGCCGGAAACACGTCGGCTTCACACACGCAGCTCTTGCAACGCGTCTTCGCTCGATAGCGGTAAACACACACTCTTGCCTGTAGCTCGAGTCGTCACCCCTCAGGTGGAAATCATCTTCTCCTGCTTTGTCTCTACGGACAAAACCTTCGCCGACTACACGGCGTTATACCCTACGCGCTCTTGCGCTAACTTCCGTCTTCTCCTGATCTCTCGTCTCGGCTGCTCGGTTAAATACCTCCCGCGCGACATTCCAGAAGGTTCTCGTCATTTCGTCGGCGCGATACGCAGTGAAGGCTGGGGAGAGGGTGAGACGGTTCGACTGCCCTCCGCGTCGGATGACTCAACTCGGCGTGACCACGCCTCTTTCGTTCTAGAAATTTCGCGGGCTTACTGGGCCGCCGATGTGGGGTGAGGAGGTTCGTCGGCGAAGCCACGCTTCCGAGGGGAGAGCGCGCGCCCGGGGAGCCTTGGATGTTTGTTTTCTTTTTTTTCTTTTGACCTCGCGGCGTTTCTTCCGCCCGTTATTGCAAGAATTTGGCGGCGCGCCCATTTTTAGCGCTCGTTCTGTGACAGCGGTATATATGGCAATTACCGCGCAGGTGAGGCCGCTAGATCTGCACACGACGGTACCTAATACACAGCCATCCCGTTCATCACGTTCTCAAGAACCGACGCAGCTACAAGACTTTGCTCGCTTGCACGTGACCTTACACTGGTACAGTGGAACTTGACAGACTTCACAAACGCGCGCCTGCATAACTTGCATCCCGATCTGCAGCCTCGTTTTCCCTCAAGGATATCTCGAGCTGAGGAGATTCTTCTATGCCGCCTGTGGCTTGGATTGGCCTTCACGAACACATACTCTTATCTCATTGGAATGGCCAGCTCTTCTACATGCACTTACTGCAGCTGCGAAGAAACCATTGCGCACCTTCTGCGTGAGTGAACCCATTTCAACGCGCAAAGACAAGAACTGACTGCAGCTCTGGATATACTGGATGATCGGCCTTTGTCGGAACATAGGATTTTGGGTCATTGGCCGAGCCCATCCTCAGCCCAGAAAGCTTTGAAAGCTTTGCTGTGCTTCTTGTGGACAACTGGCCTCAGAGACAGACTTTAGTGTCTTATACTGTTTGAAGTTGCCTTTGCTCTGTCGCAATTTTTTTGTAATTTCTCTCTTTTTCTCTTCGCAACATATCTTTTTAACATCTTTTATTCCCCTCACCCCTTTCCCCAGCACAGGGTAGCCAGCCGGTCTAAGAACTGGCTAACCTCCCTGTCTTTCCGCTAAAACTTTCTTCCTCCTTCTAGGCGAAAAATCATAAATGATCTTGTTGCGCACGCCTTGTAATATTACTTTACAAGAATACATGAAGTGACACACCTATGTAAAGATAATACGCTTTATAATGTCAGCTATCTCTATAAGGCCCGAAGGAAATAGCATTAGCAAGGCCACGGGACACTGCGAAAATTTCCTTGAGAGTGAGTGCATGCCTTCGAACATGCATCTGGTGGTTCTGTAACAAAAAATGGCCCTGTATCTGCATGTAATCTGCAGATGTCGTCGAAAGACGTTAGTCTTGCGTGTGGAGAGAGTGAACAATTAATTTGATGTTCTGCGCAAGAAAATCGGTGGATCGTATTTTGGAGGCGCTGCGTTAGAGTGCCTCGAGCGTGCAGCGGAGGCGAACGACAGCACCAACTCACGTCACACGTTAGAGTTACTGTATATGCTGCCTAGAGTTACTGTATGGCATATACAGTAACTCTATCACATGTGAGACATGAGCGCCACCTGGCAGTCTCCTTGCAAAACGAAGCGCGTGGCTCTGAGATGGGTGTGCGCGCCCGTCTCAGAGGTGATAAGGTGAGGAACGCAAAGCGACGGGTAGGTGCCACCACCATCGCGTCTTAGCAAAGCGTTGGAAACACTCACCTTTTCGTGCAAGCGTTGCGTGGTCAGCACAGCGTGATAAGCGCTACGGTCCTTAAAATTACTTATGTATGCATTTTTAGTAAAAGATGCACATGCAGAATATAAACGTGTTGTTATGGTGCCCCAGACTTGCGCGATAATTGCTTATTAACTGACAATTGCACAAGTATGAACGCTAAACCTTGGGCAACATTGGTGGGCGCTGCGGATGGGGTCGGCCGTTTCAAGTACCTGGTACCGTTACGAGTGAACAGACAGACAGACAGACAGACAGACAGACAAAACTTTATTTGCGCATAACGCAGAGCATTCCAAATGGTCGGGCCCCTATTCAAGGACTCCGCTGTTCCTAGCCATCATCTCTACCCGTTGGACCAGCCAGCGCTGATCAACAATGGCCGAGCTGGACAGCAGTTCCTCCCATTGTTCTTCTGTGTTGTTCATGTTGTGGTGCGTACACTCCTACGTGATGTGAAACAGAGTTGGTGTGGCCCCACACGGACATATATCTCTGTATGCTGTGAGGTAGAATACATGTAGCCTGTGTAAGTTTGTGTATGTGTTTTTTTTTTTGTTTCTGCATAATGTCAACGATTCCATTGCTGTGAGTTTATTATGCAGTGCTGGATACTGTTTTCTATTGTCCCTGTAATACTGAAGAATTGTACCAAAGGTGGGGTCTAGGGGCGTTGGATCCTTTATTTCAGTGTGCAAAAAAGCTCGGTGATTTGTGAAGCCTCGAGCCGCCTCATCCACAAACTGGTTCCCGGTGACGCCCTTGTGCCCTGGCGCCCAGATAATGGTTTGGGTGTATTCAATTGAAAAGTCTTTATAAGCTTTGGTTAGAATTTGGAAGGCCTTCATACATATTCTACCTTTTAGATGCGGAGCATCTAATACTCGAGGCTTGTAGTGCGGCGCCGTCCGCAAGCTTCCTCCTCCTTCTTCCACCATCTGTGCATCCCTTCCTCCTCTACACACCGCGCGCGCTTCACTCCTCCCCCATCTGTGCACCCTTCCTCCTCTACACACCGCGTGCGCTTCTCCTCTTCACGAACATTCGCTAGCTGTATAATGGAGCGCGCATGCGCCGTCACGCTTCGAGAACATCGGCAGCTGACGCGCGCGCATGCGCCGTCGCGCTTCGAGAACATCGGCAGCTGACGCGCGCGCATGCGCCGTTGCGCTTCTCCCCCTTCTCGAACATTCGACAGCTGACAGTGCATGCGCCGTCGCGCTGTATATATACTCAAGGTCGGCGCTCGCTCGCTCAGTTGCCGCTCGTCGGTTGGTTTGTACGGCGCGTCGACGTCCAAGGTCGCGGTGAAATGAATTCCAACGAATCCACAAACACAATGATCGACGTCCCTTTGACCAGCGCCGCCCTTTCGCATACGTGTGTACGTGTTCACTCATTTAACACCCCCTCCTACAACCACGTTAACCAATTTAGCCATCGACCCAAGTAAGTCGCAATTTAACACCCCATTTCACAACCACGTTAACCAATTTAGGCATCGACCCAAGTAAGTTGCACTGTAACACCCCGTAAACCAATTATATGCTCCGCATCCTCCTCAGTGTTCCCCCGAGGGAAGCTGCGGGCAATTTTTTCGTAATTCCTACATGCAGCCTTCGAATTCGTGATTATTGTCAGTGGCTTTTCGCTCCCTGCCCTCCTTGATTGCCAGCGCGATCGCTATCTCCTCCGCTTCTGTGATAGAGGCTAGGGCTATGGAGGCACAACTTGTAACGTTTCCTTTTCGGTCTGTGACCACGGCCACCATGTTCTTTGCATATGCCTGATATGGTGCAGCGTCTGTAAATCTCGCCGCATTCAAATATTTTGTCTTTTTATCTATGTAAGCTGCTCTTGCTTCACGTCTTCCAGCATGTAAAACTGGGTTCATGTTCTGCGGTAGGGGCATATCTTGTACCAGGCTCTGACAGAGCACGACAGTTCCTTAGCTCTTCTATGTGCCTGTACTTGTTCACCGAGGCCGATCCTCTGAAGAAGTTTTCTGCCGGTTGGCGTCTGTAGCAGGCGGTTAATCTGGGTGGTTACTTGCGCCTCAGCCAACTCATCAAATGTATTGTGAAGTCCGAGCGCTAATAGCTTCGCGGTTGAAGTGCTTTGTGGTAGTCGCACAGCCGATTTATACGCCATCCTTATTATTTTGTCTGCTTTTTCTTTCTCCTCTCTATTCATGTTGTGATATGGTAGCAAGTATGTTAGTCTGCAGATGACTAAGCTCTTTACCAAACGAAGCGCGTCTTGTTCTTTCAGTCCGGCATGATTGATTATTATTCGAACTATCGTACGAACAATTTGTTGAGCTGGTCGTTTATGCATATTCAGTGTGTGGAGACACCACTGATTGGACTGTAAACACATCCCTAAGATTCGAACGATCGTTTTCTCTGGAATAATATTGCCATCTAGCTTGACCTGAAGGCGGAGGCTCGGGCCTGTCCTTTGTTTTTTACTCTTGGAGAACCGAATGGGTTTCGATTTGTCTGCTGAACACTAAAGTCCCCTTTATTTAGTGTACTCTTCGATGGTTTTAGCTGCCAGTTGAAGCCACTCTTCTTTTTCTGCCAAGCCACCCTTGGTTGCCCATATAGTGATGTCATCCGCATAGAAGGAGTGTTGGATGTCGGGAATATCTTCAAGTTTTTTGGCTAGACCAATCATGGCTATGTTGAAAAGCGTAGGCGAGATCACAGCGGCTTGTGGTGTGCCTTTGCTCGGTGGGTGGAAGACTTTGGATTCGTCTTCTCCTAATTTGATGACAGCGGTTCTTTCAGTAAGGAAGTTCTGTACATATTTGTACGTCCTTCGACCGCAGTTTGTCACTGCTAGCCCATCTAATATGGCCTTATGGCTTACGTTGTCGAAAGCGCCTTTTATGTCGATGGCCATGACAATGTGTTCTCCTGCTTTTGGAACATTTGTAAGTACTTCCTCCTTTATAAGCAGAAGGATGTCCTGTGTCAAAAGGTTCGAGCGGAAACCAAACATGGTGTTTGGCAACAAGTTATTTTGTTCAAGATGCCGTTGAAGTCTAGTATTTATTAATCTCTCAAACACTTTGCCTAAGCACGAGGTAAGAGAGATTGGCCTGAGGTTTTCAATTGCCAATTTCTTTCCTAGTTTCAGTATCATAATTATTACAGAATGCTTCCATTGCTGAGGTATAGTGCCATTTACCCAGTGTTTGTTAATGAAGTTTAGAAGCGCTGTTATGGCTTCGTGATTCATATTGCGAATCATGGCATTGGTGATTTGATCCGCCCCAGGCGCTGTGTTGCGTTTCATGCTGACGAATGCCGCTATGACCTCGGTATGCGTTAAAGGTGCATCCAGTTGTGAGTTTGGGAGCCCAGTGTATTTAGCCTGGTTATGGGCTGTGATGCCTCGGGCGCCGAAACACTTAATATAGATGTTTGAAGGAGGTCATCTCGTGTGCCTGAATATGTGTGCAATAATCTTTCTGAAGATTTTCGTCCTTCGCGTTTAGAGAAGACAGACACACCAAATTTTTGTGTTGAAGGTCCCCAAGAAAGACTATCGTTTTTAATATCACCTCCGAGCTAACCCAAACTTTAAATTTACCGTACACGCTGAAGCGATCCGTCACAGTAACCCTCCTGAGACTGTGGCGT